>NDXB01003515.1:8382-19690 GCA_002631895.1 Agapornis roseicollis | reverse complement strand
GTGGATGGTTTGTGTTTGTTTGTGGAGAGAGTTGGGGGGGGGGGGGGCAGGGGTAACAGCTTTTGTATAGCCTTATTTTACTCTTAAAGTCCGAAGCAAAGAAATCAGGAAGAGAAGCTAAAATGCCTGCACAAAAACAAAATTATAAAGACAGAAATACATCATGAGAGAGAAAGAGAGAGAAAAGATGAGAAAGGTGCATATCAGATCCAGAAAATGTGTATGGCAGCCTCAGGGCCAGATTTTCATTCAGGGGTTGGACACTTCAGACCTACCAGTAGTTGTATTTCACTTACTTTGTTTGGGTGAAGGGAATAGATGCACATAGAAAAGAAGGTTTTGCCTATGTATACTTACCTGTGCCTGTCCTCATAGCAAGGAGCTGCCTTCTGATTCCTTCCCAGCAGCTCAGCAGAGCCATGCTGCCTACCCTACCAAGCTGACCAGCACTGTTTCAGTCTCTCCTCATACTTCCCTCTGATTCAGTTGCCTTCTTTGATTCTCAGAGCTAATCTCTGACTAGCTGAAACGCCAAAGCATCTTCCCTTGCACCTCTTTGTACACATTACGTGGCTCAATGGAGTCTTGGTCAACGACCTCGAGATGGAGGTGTGGCAACCTTAAACAACTGTAAATAGCAAAGGTAGCTTTGATAGGCTTTTAGCTTGGGAGTAAAAGGTTTTAGCTTAATCCTCTTGAAACAGAAGAGGGGGATGGATCAATCCAGACCAACGTTTTCAATCTACTCTTTCAGCCTGAACTGACATAATTCACAATGACATCTGTGGGACCAGAAGACCACAAGCCGTGTTAAGTCCAGTCAGTAGAAAATAATGTTACAATTTGGTTTCCTTGCATTGATTCATGTCACATTCTTTGATTTTGTTTTTCTTCTTTTTTAGTTATCTCTATTTTAGGAAAACAAATACAAGGCATGCTCATATCAGAAATGGTTTCTTTTGCTTGTGCATGTAGGTGGCAATTCCTACACCAGTAAATCCTAATAACAGCATCTATTAATTTCATTTTACAAATTTGGTTTGTACATACAGCCAATTGAAACTATTGTACAAGCATCAGAAATATGCCAAGCATTTCCTAACTAATAAAAACTGTGAATAAACTTGGTTAGGATTCAATAAGCTCTGCAGAGGTTAATTAAATTTTTATAGATTTATTCTTCATTCAGTGCTGTAAAAGGCTTTTCTCTTCGCCTATTGTTGCCAAGGTGGTGATGGAGAAATTTAAAACCCTGATCTGCATCCATCTTCTGTGTTGCCAGACACTGAAATAATTTGCAGAATATTGGTATTGAATAAATTGGGGGAAAAGGAAAAAAATAAAAAAGAACTAAATCCAAAAGCTCTTTGGTGATGTGTGGGCTGCTGTGAGTGTTAGACTTCTGCAGGTACAAGTGGTATACTGAAACTTCCTCTCACTGGGAGTTAGCTGCAGAAGAATGAGCAATTTTCATCTATCTGTTAGGCAAAATGGATAACCACTTCTCCAGCAAGGCTATACAAGAATGGAATGTGGCAATATCAGTTCAATGAAGATAGTACACTTAAAAATAGTCAAGCACATAGGTGGGTTCTCTGCCTTTCCAAATTGCTGGGAAGAGTACTAGCTACTAGGTTACTAGCAGTATTGCCATAGATATATACAGCATTACATCTGGAAAACTCCATTGGGGATGGGTGTTTTCTTGAAGGCAGGCAGGTAGCAAAGCAAAGCTGTCCATGTCCCAGGAGGATTAAAATCAATGTATTACACATGTAGAAGGGGGCTGTGATGAATTAAAAGACAAAGGCTGAGAGATTAAGATAGCCGTATATCTTTGAAGTGAGAGTCTCTATTCAGCTTCTGTTTAATCTACTCTGTAAGTCACCTGTTCAGCAAAGCTGAAAACATGCTTAAATCCAACTCTCTTCAACAAAGTACTATGGCATGTGTTTAGTTTTTAGCTTGTGATAAAGTGTCCTGCTAAATATGGATTGACTGATGAATCTGAGCCTGAGGATGTTGTTAGAATAGTGGTTAGAGGAGATGCAGTTAACATTATTTATTAAAAAGCTTTTAACAGCATTCCTTACAAAAAAATGCTTAAGAAACTAATCTATCATGGGGTAAAGTTCTGCCTGGGGTTAAAAATGGGTTAAAAGACAAAAACAGGTCAGGCTTGATAGTTGCATTTCATCACAGAGAGATGATTGTCACAGGAATCCACAATAGGAATGAAACTCTAATGTTGCCTACAGGCTTACTAGCTATGAACACAGAGTAGCCCTGAAGTGTATCTGGAAACAGTTGTTTTTACTGCTAAATTATTAAAATACATAGCATTCCTTCTTTCTTGTTTTATTCTAACAAGGTGGAGCTAATGACTGTCCTGAATATTCCAGTTACGTTGTGGATCTCTTGACTCAAAACTTTGTTTAATAGCTGAACTCCTTGGAGGACAGCACTTGATTCCTCTTTGACGTGGAAAATACCTTGCATAGTCCAGGCAATAGCTGAGACAAATAGAAATTAATATCGTTAATAATCTGGAACAAGGCCTTTAGCAGCATTTTTTTTCCAGGGAAAGTGTATTTTATGTGATGACTAAATAAGACTGGAGCATTCTCGATGGGCAGACTAAACTGCACAGCATTCACGGCAGGTGAAATTCACTGCAGATAAATTCAAGGTGATACATGCTGGAAAGGACAATTCAACCCCTCATACGTATAGCTGGGTTATAAATTAACTGTAATCATTTCAGGAAAAGATTTTGCTGTCACTGTAGACAGCTCCATGAGAGCATCTGCTCAGCACACAGCAGTGATCAAGAAGCAAACATAATGTCAAAATGTATTAGAGAGGGCTGGGTTTTAAGGCTGGAAGGAATTATAATGCCATGGCCTAAGTCAATGATGCGCAGTCACCTTGAACGTTGGTTGTGGTCACCCCTCTTCAGAAGTAATTTACTGGAAAGAGAAAGGATTCAGAAAAAAAGAAGATGTGAAGGTAACATTAAAATAGCCAACAGTATGAACTGAAAAGCTCAGTTTGCCAGGCCCACAGTACACACTCTGGGGTTAGCTATGGTTGAAAAGGCGAACTGATAGAAGTCAATTTTTGAGATTTCTTTATAAATAATTAACACTATAATAACACAAGAAATTACCTATTCCTACAAAAACTCATTTCCAGAGTTTACCCACTTTCAAAAAGAACTGTCAAGAACATTCAGACTTAGAGGTAAGTATCACTAAAAGGGACACAACCAGCCAAAAGGATGCCAGGCAAATAGCAGATAAGGACATTCAGAGAAGCATCCTCTCTGGCCAGGTTATTGATTCTATTTCATATTGTCGTGGTTTAAACCCAACCAACCACGCAGCTCGTTCACTCACTCAACCCCCCTTCTTGCCCTCCCCTGCTTCCAGAGAGATGGGGGGAGAATCAAAAGAATGCAACTTCCACAGGTTGAGATAAGAACAGTTCAGTAACTAAGGTATAACACAAATCACTGCTGCTACCACCAATAATAATAATGATAAAGGAAAAGAATACAGCATCCCATCAACCACAACAGATAACTCACGACACCCCACCAACCGAGTGCTGACACACCACCTCTTCCAACCACCCCGAGAGCACCAGGCCTTCTGGATCACCTCCAGTTACCTCCTGGGCATGATGTGCTATGGTATGGAATACCTCTTTGGTCAGTTTGGTCCTCTCAGTACAGTCCTGTCCCTCCTTCCTCCTGGCTTCCCCTCCTCCCTGGCAGAGCATGAGGCTCACAAAGTCCTTGGTCAGGACCAAGCAAACATCGCTCAGCAACAACCAAAACCATCGGCCTTATCAGCCTTGTTCCCAGGTTAAGTCAAAACACAGCTACTAAAGAGAAGAAAAACTGACTGCAACTGCTGAACCCAGGACACATATTCACTCTGATTTTTGCACTACAGCTTCTCCAATTTGCCCACTGTATTTTAGAGAATTTCCTGTCATGTATGTAACATGTGCAGATGTTTCATACTGAGCACATATAGAGGTACATCACTGACAGAACCAATATTGTCAGATTGCTCCAATGTGCAATGTTGGTTTTGTGCTGGATTTAGAATAACCTACCTGAATCAATGATCAGTGAATGAGCATAACTCCATACAAGCTTCTTGCCAGAGAATGCATCATGCCAAAATGTTAAAATGAACATCAAAGTACAGCAAAATCAGAAAGCAGAAGGAAAGGTAAAATTTAGACCAAAAGACTTGACAAACGATACTAAGGTTCATATGCTTCAGTGAGCAAAAGGTATAAGAAAAAAGTTCAGTGAAGGAAAAGAAATATTAACCAAATGCAGCCTTGGGAATTATTTCCCAACAAAATCATTTTAAGGATCTGAAGCGCAAAAATCTATTTTATGCTTCTCTATGCAGTTGATCATTCATTCCTTCAGGCAGGCAAATCGTATTGACTGAACAAGATTTATGTGCAAAGTGCAACAATGGGATCAAAACTGAGGTACCAGCCAGTTAATATCAGAGCAGAGCAAGAAGCAGTTTTTCTGTCTCTGAGAAAATGCAGGCAACTTGAGGAATGGTACCTGTGTGTATAGGCTGAACGTCAAAACAACATTAACTGTGAAAAATTGGAGAAAGAAAGAAAAGAACAGGTAAGTCTGTTGGGTAGAAGGCTGGAAAAGAACAGACTGGAAGGTAAGTCCTAATCATAGAATTATAGAATGGATTGGGTTGGGAAGAACCTTAAGATCATCTAGTGCCTACCGCCTGCAATGGGCAGGGACACCTCCCACTAGACCAGGCAATATGTTCTAACAACTATTCATTCCATTTCATGTAAATTCCACAGAGATTCCCAAATGTTTTCATGCTATCAGCATCTGAGTGGTTCAGAGGCTATCTCAAGGGGAAGCGGCTGGAGCTCTGGTTCCTCTTGAACTCCCTTTACAAGCTGATATAAACAAAAATATAGCCAGAGAAAGCCAAGTGGTGTTGTATGCTGCTACTTTATAGCACCTAGACAACACAAATTTACTACTTGTATTATGAATACAAAATGCAGTCCCTGGTGCCTCTTTTCCACTGAACTAATGGCTCTTTGGAACAGCTGACGGTGTCTCTGAGCCCCTTAGCCCCATTCTTCCTCAGTTTGACAAGAAATCCTGCCTTCACCCAAATATCTTTTCTGGGAAAACTGATATCCAGTCAGCTTAAAGAAAAAGAGAGAGAAAGGTTTTGATGAGCCTGCATTTTATCAAAGAAAAGGCAATTTGTCAGAAATGTCCCAAACAGCCCTAGGGAATACTTTGGTTTGTTATTGTATAGGGACCTACCTTGCCTTAAAATTGTACACACTGGAGAAATACACTGCTAGCCAGCTCTTCTTTCAGATACATAATCTCTCCATGTCCACACAGTAGCTAGTCCTGCACATATAGCTAAGTAGTAGAGTTATGTTTTGGCGCATTGATGACACCAGTTCCCTGCAAAAAGGGACTGCTGTCGCCAATGTAATCTATTTTGTACATTATGTTAAAATTATGTAGTGTTAAAGAGAAAAAGTACTCTGCAACTGTACATAAAGTAAGACAACAGCAAGTTTATAAAGGTGGCTGTGTAAGAATGTGACTCAAGCCCATAGGATGCTTGATTATTCACTTCAATTATTGCAGTGTTCATTTCCTATTTTCCATCAGCATCTAGAAGCTGTAAGCTGGATCAACAATCTCTTTAGTAAAATATTGTTTGTACAGGTATGTCCCTCTGGAAATATTACTAGCGTTGACACTACCATGGTTAATGCAGTGCCGTTTATCAGCTAAAATGCATTCTACTGGTCTTTTGCATGCACTTACCCCATTTCAAATAAAAGATAAAACAAATCAACTGAAAACACCTTGATTTAAATGAACACATTTTATTTCATATGGGCATCAGATGTGTGCCTAAAAATGGGCACACACTGTCCTTGAAGAGCTGAATGGACAAAGCCCCGAGCAATCTGGCCTGATCTCTGAGATGACATTGCTCTGAGCAGAAGGTTGAGTTACAGATCTCCTCAGGTCTCTTCTAATCAGGGTGAGTGTTGTTGACAGAACAGCCTATAACGCATGGTAAAACAGTTACAGATGCTTGTTTACCCATACATTGACTTAGATTTTGGGGGGTAATTTTATTATACATCACTGAAAACTTATGGAGATTGACTATCTCAAGAGTGAACATTTGCCAGATAGCTCAAGTTTACTAATTCACATAAACTTAGATGTATCTCAGTCAAAGTACTACTTTCCAAGAGACTTGGTAAGATATAATTTACCCTATGGCATTGGGTTTGGTGCTCACCTGTTTGCATACAGTGTAAACGAGACAGCAGTTGGTGGCATCTAAAACTGGGGTGAAAAGGAGTTTTCCTGATTTTTTCCCTTTGAAATTTTGCATAGTTCTCTTGCCTGATTTCCATCTTTCAGCTCAAGGTCAAGGTAAGAATGCAGCAGTCACCATGAATACATCCTGCACCCAGGCCAGCAGCAGCTGTTGACAGCAGTGATTATATTATCATGACATACAGGGAGTCCTTAAGAGAGCATAAATAATGTACTGAAGAGCTTCACTTAACAGGAAGTAGAGGTTTTGCTATGTTAGGACAGTTGCAGTTAGATGCCCTTAAAACCTGCTCTCCTCCTGCTATTTTGATAATATATGAACCAAAGAACATATGGACTGTACTTCATTAAAACTTTGCACCCTTTCTTTCTCCTGATCTCTAGGATCCTGGAGATGTTTCTCTGCCTTCTGGTTTATTACTGTGACAAAACAGACAACAGCCATTAATTGTGCATATAAAACCTCTTAATGCTGGCTTAGGGGCATTCACTTTCTGTTGCTTTTTGCCATAAAAAAGGGAGAGGGAGGAAAGAAGGAAGGGAATAAATTGACAAATTTATGCTTACTGTCATCTATTTGTTAATGCCTCGGTTCTTGCTCTTAAGAGGTGACATCAACCAAGCAGCCACACAGCTATAGCAAACTGCGTGAGAGAAGTTTTCCATGCAATATCTGCTCCATGAGGCATTCAGAGATGGCACAAGTACTGCGTAATCAAAAAGAAACGATCTGTCTTGGTTCAGATTGAAAGCCATGCTCCCGTTGCCTTCTGAATCCTATTTTATCTCCTATATGTTGAAATCATATTTGGAAAAATGCTATATGGATCTTGCTATAGAATCCAGTTACAGAGGCAAAACCAATGTTTTGAGAACATATTCAATATGTGTTAACTGTCCTAACAAAGACTGGCTTAACCACTTCTTTAAAGTATATGATGATGAAGAATCCATCTTCTTCCCTATTCTGATATCAAGCTATCTGTAGTCGGAAGATTTTTCTACTTCTAAACTTCTTGAGGAGAACATATCAGATTATCCATGGTGTAGGATACATCACCATCCTTCTATGGTGTATTTCTTAAACAAGAAAATCCTTCCTCCCTGTCCCCCTCCAGGCATTAAAGGTTCCCAGCCTCTAGCATTAGGTGTGCAAATGAGTGATCCTGTGTAATCATTCTCACACTAGTGTTACATTTCCCTCTATTCTCATTAGACCATTCCATGATGCAGACAAGGAGTAACTTCTGTGTGTCCTAAATCCATTTTCACTGACCCACTAAATCTAATCACATGCAAGGATGCGATGTGGCCACAGCATGATATAATCCACCAGCAAAGTGATTTTTATGAAAAGAGAGCTTTCCAAACTGTTTGTGAGAGCAGTCCCATTGAGGCTATTCTGGCACGCTTACAGTATATGGGAAGCTTTTGTATTCTGCCTGCATTGTGATAAATACCAGCACATCCACCTGAATGTTCTTGAACAAAACCGAGTTCCAGACATCTCAGCAACAAACTGATCAGCCTTTTGAATGCATAAATGTGCAAAATGTTTTTCTCCTATTTGTCCAACTGTGTTGCACAATGCTATCATTAATTATGCTCATATCAAAGCATCCAATAGGACTGCTTTAGAAATAAATAGTTGTGGTCATTGGCTTCATTTAGCTTGTGTGTGGCTTAGAGACATTTTTGTGGGGCAAAAAGCTGATTTGTTACCTGGTAGCTCTGCAATGGGGCATGTGGATTATATGTATTTTCAGAGCAGTGTTAAGCTGACATTTTTCATTCTGTTATAGTTGGGAAAAAGTGGAGAAAATGGGAGCATTTGCCCCTTGGAAGATAGAACACGATAAAGCAAAATCAGTTTAGTATTATATTGCGATCTGATACAATATTACCCCACCATTAATTTGGTGAACCTGCCACAGGACAGCATCTAATACAACATTAGTTTCTTTCATCATAAGATATGTTGAAGGAATGGACATGCTGAGAGCCAGCAAAATTGTACTAACCACTTGAGCATAGCAAATGAGCAAAGTAATTATGGTGCACACACTGCACAGAACAAGAGGGAGAACACACACAAAAAGTAAACATGCCCTTTGAAAATCATTTGGGAGTTATCCTGCAAGTACCAAAACAAAATTAAACTCACTGAGATTAAATCTGAGTACTCTGAAATACAAAGCATCTTTGATAAAAATGAGCCAGTGGACTGTGAAACTCTCTTAAGGACAGGATATCCTTCAGAGGTCTCCCACAGTCCTTAAAGCTCTGGAAAGCTCCGATTCCACCTGTGAGGTTTGCATCAGAGCTGAATCAAGACCACATTACACCTCTGGGGCTAGAGGAGGTGTTGATGCAGCAGTAGAGGTGCCCATGCTGGCTGTGGCTATTCAGTGGCACCATGGATCCCAGAGCCCTGCCTCTTCTAGACCCTGTTTCCTATCATGTGGCTCCTTTTAGGTCTTTCAAGTCACATCAGTCTTGTGCAGGTTCCCTGCAGCTGAGGGGAAGACAGGATCAAAAAGAGATAACTGTGCCCACCTTTCCAGTTACTCAGCAGCACTAAGCTTAAGGCGTTAGTCATCAGTTTACCTTCAAAGCTGCTTTGTGAATGATAAGCTAGTCCGTTACTTCTATAGTATTTCTGTTACATTTTAAATGTGGGTCTGGTTCTTTCTAGAACCTATTGCATTATTCCTTTCCCTTTCTTCTTCATAATGTGACATACTTGAGCAGTCCAACCTCAGGTAATTAGTACTATTCATGTAACCTCATTTTCTACAGACGTGTAAGGAGACAAAGCAAACCTGAAGCTCAAAAGGATTACACCCTGTATAAATGCCAGAGCTAGATGCATATGCCAAGTCCTTGCATTGTGCACAAATATTTAACTTGTCCTTGCCTGAAAGGGCTCGACTGAAATATCTTCCCTCTCTTTGAAAAATACAGTCAGAGTTCACTGCTGTCTTTTAAAACCAAGCTGTGGCACTGCTCACCTCTAACATTGTTTAGTGGTGGCAGAGAAACCCAACATGAAAGCAGAACTCAGTTCACTGCCCCTTTCATTCAGAAAGGGTTTCAGCCCACATCTTTCACCTCACAGAACAGAAGTTAAATCCTTTTCAACTTTGGGCTATTGTGGATACTTTATACTTCACTTCTTATTGCTAGTACTCAATACACACGTACAGGAGAGGAAAATGGCTTAAAGATGTCTCTCTAGTCTGATGCTGCATTTGACATGGAAAGTTCTGGTTTGCAGTTGCTCCCTGAGAAAGTTTCTGTAATTTAACAGTCATCATATAATGTGTCCATGCTGTCCAAATAAAATGCAGAGAACCCAGAATTACTTTTCTCTCTGATCTCTCAGAACAAATTTACAGTCACCTTTTTGTCATATGATTGTCTTTCCTGGTCCCCTGACATCTTCATTCTTCTCTACAAAGAATAGGACCTTCAAAGTAGCATGGTGGCGAGTACCTTACCTATAATATTCATAGAATCATAGAATGGTTTGTGTTAGAAGGGACCTTAAAGCTCTTCCAGTTCCAACCCCTGCCACGGACAGGGACCCCTTCCACTGGAGCAGCTTGCTCCAAGCCCCTGTGTCCAACCTGGCCTTGAACACTGCCAGGGATGGGGCAGCCACAGCTTCTCTGGGCCATCACCCTGTGCCAGCACCTCAGCACCCTCTCAGGGAAGAGCTTCTGCCTAATGTTTCATCTCAATCTACCCTCTGTCATTTTAAAGTCATTTAAAGCCATTTTTCCTTGTCATAATACTACTTGGTCTTATACGTTCCTCCATGATCTCATACGTGATCCAAATATTCAGCTGTTGATTACTGTCTTCTTCTATAAAGTGGAACAGATAAAACTGAAAGCTCTTGGGCTGAGAATATATATTAGCTCGGGACCCACACCTCTTAGATGAATGTACTGTTCATTAAGTTACTACATGTTAAGGTAAAGATCACAGTCTTATCTATCCATGAGTATCCTATGAAAGTGTTTGTTAGTTGGCGGTCCTTGACATTCCTGTTCTGTCTTAAGTCAGAGACAGATGTTAAAATTCTTGATACAGGACAGGTGGATCTGTATGAGGATGTGCATGGTTGAGATGCTTTTAGGCAGAGTTAAAAACAGAACTGGGGATTGTATGCATCATAGTTTGTGAGCTATGTTCTCAAATTCTTCTCTGAGGTTCTGCCCTTTGCTGGGACCTGCTCTTCATCCCCTATATCAGGAGCTATCACCATCGTCTTCTCCCAGCTCTAGTGCCAATCAATGCATACTAGATGTGAGTTTTGCCAAAAGGCAGTAGTGAAGAATTACTTGAAATTCCTGAAATGATAACGACTTCAATGGCATTCCAGTGGTGAACCTGTGATTTTTCTTGTCTCCTGTGTATATCAGTGCATATTTAAGACCTGCAGATTTAATTTCATTTGCAAGCCACATCAAGCTCCAGCTAAAGCTTCTGACTTTAAGTACCTGTAAGAGAGCATATTTTCTTTTTCCTTTTATATTCTGTCAGCCACTTTAGGGGCTTTGTTATTTCTTCTTGAATACCCTTCTATACCCCAAGACTATTAAAAATCAGCAATTCAGAGGCGTTGGTTTTATTTGGATAATCATTATATCACACAAGCACCAGATTTTGCCTGACCTCAATTGCTCCTATTCCTGCATTATATAACCTGGCAGCTCAGGCTTTTGATTACGTTTCTCACTCCAAAACCATGTCAGAACTCACATGTTACAGCTGTTTGACATATCTCAGTGTAACAGGTAAAACCACAGGGAAATCATTGTCCTATCATTGTCCTGAAAATTGAGATGTTTTCCATTTCCTGGTGTGCAATAAACACTTCTTCCCCCCCCCCCCCCC
>NDXB01003514.1:110884-128147 GCA_002631895.1 Agapornis roseicollis | reverse complement strand
GGGGGGTGGAGGGGACGGGGGGATGGGCAGCTTGAATTTACGTTAACAAAATTAGGATCGCTTTTACAGACGTTTGCTGGAAAAGGTGGGTAAACTATTTTCAGTAAAATAATCATCCATCTTAAGGTAGCATTAGATAGAAGCTGGAAAACAGCATACAAACACTACAAAATGTCAAATAAAAGCCAGACTTCTGGAGAATATAATGTATTTTCAAAGTTACACTGGAGGGCATTTACTGCCTATGGACATTTTTCAATTTGAACTTCATAAAGGCTATGAGAACAGTCTTCAGGCATTTATGGAGAAACACCAATACACAACCTCTTCAAACACTGGCGGAATAACTAGGGTTATTTCTGCCTACCTTCCAAACTCTTTAAATGCTAAGTACCCTAAAATTAATTTGCAGTCCAGATCAACACTATGCCTGTAAAGAATCTCTGATTGATCTAAACCTCAGAAGAGTTTGGAGGAAATTAAAGTAGTTACCTGAAACTAATAATGGTTTCCTAATGAATGAGAAATGCAGCTGTCTGAGACAAGGGGAGGATTTCCCTAGTGAAACCAAATGACAGAAACCATAGAAGCAGTTGTATTTTCAAGGTATCTTTGTGGGACATAGTATGATTATGAGTCAAAGCAACAGTTTGTCATCTGCAGGTGCACTGTTACATCTGTATACTTGGGGTTGTGGGACAGTGTCAAATCCACCTCTGAAGAAGCAGGTCTGAGTTATTAGATGTTGCTGAGGATATGAGAGTTATAAGGAGCATCTTAGTTCAAGCACTCTCAATTATCCGAGCAAAAATCTCTGAAGAGATTGGTGTTTTCTTCAAGTTGCAATTAATTTTGTTTTTTATCAGTGTGTTGGACACACATAAAGATTTGAAATCTCTCTTTCAAAATTGCTGGTTACAGTAATAGCTACTTTCTTTATTAATTATTGGAGAAATAATGAATTCACTTCTCTTTCAGCTCTTTAATAAGGAAGTGCAAGCTGTCTTTGAAGTACTAGCAACCCAGTTATTCTGTGCTATTCTGACACAACATGTATTCATCTTCCTTCAAGGCTTTAAGCCATTCTGTTTATCAAGCAAATCAGCAAATAAGTCAAAGCGCAACTCTAAAACTGAAGCAGCCTTATCTGCAATACAGGAAATAGAATTCAGCTGCTATTTTACGGCACACAGGGCCATAAAAGAACAGTCTTTATCCAAATCAGATAAGTTTACCAATAGATCAACTAATAGTAAATTATGGAGAAAGGTAAATGTACATGAATGTGGAGGCAAAAGTCCCAGATTTCAAATCTAACGTGCCTCTGCTCTGACATGTCACAGTTTCAAGAAGAAATTTCCCACAAGAGCTGAACAAAAACAAATCTACAACTTTCTATCTATAACGTGAATGGACACAGAGTTTATGAATCTTTGGGTATGCATAGGAGAGAAAGTATTATTCTTATTGAAGTGGAATAATAAAAGGAAACAAGGATGAGAGATGTTCTTTGAAAAAACTCTGAAGCCTTGTCTACATGGAATTGTGTTGGGTTTGTGGGGTTTGGCTTTTTTTCTGTTGGTTGGTTGGTTTTTCTGGTGGGTTGTTGGTTGTTTCTTTTTTAATTTTACCTTATCTATTGCTGTGACGATGCTAATAGATTTAAAGAATCTGTCCGTTCTGTTTACATTGGGTTAGCTCCCAATGACTAAGATAGATATCCGTAGAACTCTGGACTTTCTCAAAATTATTGCATACCATCCTTGGTGCAATGTCCATCAGAATTTGCATTCTTGGACTTTTCTCATTGTTGATTTTCTGTTAGAACCTGCTCTTTTTATCAGTCTCATGGTCAAACTCAAAAGATCCTGTAATTCTCCTGATACTGTCTCACTGTTCATGTGTTTTTAATGATTTCACCATCTTCGTGCTGTCCAAGGGCACAACTGACCACTGCAAATCAAATAGTTGTTACAAGCAGGGTGAAGAATGCATACTCTTGCAGCATGGATGATTCTGGAAAAAACTGAAATTGCTTTTACAATAGTCAGTATTGTGCTATGTGAATACCATAAGACATAAAGTGGGGAGGGGGAAAAAGCAACGGTGGGCCACATTAAAGGTCCTTCTAACAAAGTATCCTGTTCCCAGCAATGACCTGGTAGTTGTGCCAGAGGGAAAGTATAAGAACAGGGAGTGAACACAGTGACAGGTTTTCAGCATGTTCTTCCAGATTTTCTTCATTGTGAAGTATTTTCATACTAATGATTGTCTTCTTTTGGTTAGGTAATACAGATCACAGGCAAAGGATTGCCTGCAATATGATAGTAACCAGCAGTGGCTGTGGAACAGCAGGATCTGGTAGGCCCTTTTGTTGAGTGCAGGTCACCCAAGAGTGCCGATGGCACATGGTCAGCTCAGGTTCCCTTTCAACAGGAGGAGGTGTCTGTCATTTGCCTTTCTGATACTTTTTGCTCCTGAGAGCTACTTGCTGGTTATAGATCAATTTAGTACTAGGTTTTGGGGTGTTACAGCTGTAGTCACTGATGATAATGCTCTTTAAGTGTGCTCTGCCCTCATTTTTGCAGCACCAGGTACTACGAAAGAGATGAAGTAATAGATTTCCAGGATTGCGATTCCAATGAAACACAGAGGTCACTGGTGAGACTTGGCTACCAGAATACCTTCCAATGTATTCAAGTGCTTAACTTCCACTGAAGTTGCCTGTTTATCTGTTCACATGAAATTCCAAAGTATAATCTAAAATTAAGCTTCTGATTTTGTCTGCAGGGGAAGTTAATTAGCACATCTCAACTTGCCCACCAATATCACTTTCATTTGGTGTTAAGAGCAAGTTTAGCACTCAAGTTTTTTTTTTTTTTTTTTTCATAGCAAACAGCCTGTGCTTATTATCATATTAAAGGAATGCCACTGGTTAAATCAGGCAATGAATATAAATAGCTACATTACTGCCATCAGGCATCAGTGTTTATTTAGTGGATGTGAATCATGCGTGCCTCTTTGATCTGGCTTTGACTAAGCCATTGCTGTTTTCATACAAAAGAGGTTATTTGCAAACACTGCAAGAGTATAGTATACATTAAACATGGAACTAATCAATATGGAAGGCTCTCTGCTACTTTGACAACCCTGTGTGCTGCCACAGTGTCTTTAAGTGTTTTGAATTTCTCTGTGAGTACCTGGGTCCCTCGAGACACCCTCAGCATTTTCCTTTGGACCAGAGAAGATCAAGATTGAAATCTGAACCCCACTGAAATCAGTGGTCATATCACTCTTGGGTCCCTGTGAAGGGTACATATCTGGCAGCAGAGAGGACAAAACCAATCAAGGACAACACTGATTTGTTTGTGGACTGGTTTGATTACACTGCATGCAGAAGAGTATTTGAAAGAGAAATTTGTGCATAATCAGATAAGCAGCTAGACTCAGACCTACTTGTGCTCATTATCCACACTAAACATTTCATTACTTTTTTTCTAGAACAAAACTCCTGTGTTGAATTATAAAACTAAACCCACATGCCTTCCCTTTAACAAACTATATGCAGACTGTTGTGTGGATTAGAAAAGCAAATTATAACCATAGGTGCTCCCAAAGTAATGTTATCACAGTCATTGTGATAAACAACTTAGCATGGGACTCATTCTAGTGCCAAACATTAACCTGGACAAAATAGCTGATAGGAGTGGTGTTTGTTCAACCACGAGACATGACTGACCTCAAATGCTCTCCAGTGAGGCAACTGGGTGTGGAAAAAAGCAGAAAAATTGTACAAATACCCACACAATTACATGATTTCTGAGTCCAAAGTGTGCATCCATCCCTCCCTCATTTTATGTTACTTCTACTGTAATTCATGGTTGTACAGAAGTTCTAGGATTCATAAGAAAGCTGGACTTCAAGGTTTTGGGCAAATTGATCTTAACTCCTACACTTGTAGCAAAGTCAGACAAGCTTTGCACCATTTGGGGTTTCTTTGTTATCATTTAGTGTCATTTTAAATTTGAATCTCCCCTATGTTTATCTGCAGGTGTTGCAGAAAAGGAGTTTTTAAGTAATTTGGAACGATAACTGTTCAAGAAAAGCACAGTGCACCAATGAACTACTTCTCTTTCAGTCTCTGATTTTTGCAGTGGAATTACACTATAACTTGGGCTAACCTAAGAAAAATGGCAATTATTAGGATGAAAGTGAAATGGTGATAATTTTGAAAAGTGGAAAATGAGAATTTTGTGGTGTTCTTTTGCATAGATCATATACTCTTCATGTTAATGTTATGTTGTTCTCTTGCCTTGCTGTGTATTATTACATCAAAGATTTTGCCAAAGAAACCAGCCAGAGAAGGGTCCTTGAGGGAGCAGCAGAGATGTGGTTATGGGAGAATACCTTTCATCTGGCTTTATTCCAGACTGGAATGATTTTCTCTTCACAGGGGCTAAATCTAGAACTGCAGAGGTACCTGAGTCTTTGAGATCTGATAAATTATGTTACAGTTACTGTGAAGGGAATAGATTTTACAAATTTTCAGACCTTAACCCAGGAAATAAACCAAACTGCTTTTTTCTTCTAGCCCAGAAATAAGGAACACTAAGACTGAGGGGAATAGGTTGACCAGGTCTCACTTATTTTAAGGGATGTTCCTCATTTCATTCAGTATTACATGAATAAAGGGAAGGCGGGTCAATCAATCAACCCTTTGTTTTATTGACCTAATCAAAGCAATGTAATTATTGATTGAAGCTGTTTTGTCTCTGCACAATTCAGCCTGAAGAAATGTAATCTTTTAACAGTCTAAGCCAAAGCTTTAAGTATGTATGGAACTGCATACCTTACAAGAGAATCATGTCTGTGACTTCATGGTGGGAAGTAAGCCCATCAAAACATGACATTACTTCAGTCTTCTGCTTCTTGCCCCTTTACTTGGGTAAGAACAGGCATGCATAGAAGGACATTTCTGAAAGCAGTGAGTTAATATTTATGTAGTTTGTTCTCTATGTTACTGAACTGTTTCACTGGCTCTGTAGAGATGTCAGTGTCTCAAATCGTGTGAGTACCTCTTCACCCTGATAGTAGACATGTGCTGTGCCTTGCAATTGGGTGTGCACTCAGACTTTGCTACAAACTCAGTCCCTTTCTCAAGACATTTTGACATCAAAATATGTATCTCCAGTTTAGTCATTTAGTCAAAAGTTCTTTTTGATGGAGGAAAAAGAAATACAGTTCTGAGTATTTGTTTCAATCCTCATAAGAGATTCCTTCCAGAGCTTCCCACAGTAGTACTGAAGTTCAGATTACAGTCCTAATGAATGCTGTAACAAGTGAAGCTGTTACAAAAGGTATCTTAAGAAACAGCCTTTATCCTGCATTATTTTTGATGAAAACCTGGTGATGTTTCGAAAGATATCTTCAGCTTTTACCCTTAGCATTGCTGCCAACCCTGCCATGTCCTTTGGCAGCAGCTTCAATGGGATCTTAACTCCAATGGGGGAAAACTGGGGGATATGTGATGCAATGAGAGCACGTTAGTGCTCAGGCAATGAGGCTGCTACCTTGCCCCAATTCAGGTGCAGAGCCAAGTATTCTATAACATCATAAAACAAACAGCAGAAACTGTTGGTCACAAAGATAAATATTTGCTACGTTACAGAATCTTATCAGAGGGAATGTGTTCTTGCTGTTTGTTGGTGGGACTTTCCAGGAACTAGAGATACATAGGGTCAGAAATTCCTGCCAGTTTGAGTGCAGCTGAGTTTCTACCCTCAGTGTCTATGTTACCTTGTCTATGGCCAGTTGAAGCCACCCTGGCCCTGTTGAAAATTAGATCCTCTTTACAAAACATTTCTCAAGAAGACTGAATTATTTAGATGGGACTATAGATAATATAGATTACCAGAGCCCTCACTCTACAATATATCATGTGTAAGGAAATAGCTACTTCTAATAGTGCCTTAGAAACAGCTTATTTTGACATTTTCATAGAGTTAGCCTATTTTTGTATCAGGAGGGTACTCACAGTAGGTTTTGAACTGGCTAAATTGTTTGAATGGAGGAATGACGAACTTTAAGACTATTAGAGACCAAGTGAGTCTATTGCTAACCCTTCAGAAGGAAAGGTTGCAGTGTGAATTTAACACTATTATACACCACATAATTCATCTAAATGGAGAATCTGATGAGTGCTCAGCTAGGACAAAAGCTGAAGGCCAAGGCTGTACAATATTAGACATGAGAAGCTCCAGCCAGAAGTGTCTGCACTACAGAGAGTCAAACTCAACCTGTTGGGCTGCTTGTAGAGCTCATGTCATTATGCATGTAGAAATGTGATAGGAAGCTTATGTATTACCTATGTGTTATGTCCCTTCATTACCAAGGCATTTCATCTCCTGATGAGTCAACTGCTTGGTTAAAGAGTGAAAAAACTGTCTTTCAAGCTGAAGCACATATGGTGGCCATTAAATCATCACTCAGGTCCCATCCCGTAAGAAATTTCATTACATGAAGTTTTTCTGAAGCCTATGGGTCTCTAACACACATGCATAGTTCTGCCTTACCATGTTTTATTGAAGGCTTACAATTTAACCAGGTAAATAGGCTCTGTCCCAAGTGCCTATTGAGCCAGTAAGAGTTTCCAGATAATATGATGTCATGTGGTATTTAGATAGCTGAATATGTGATCAGTCGATCAAGTATTGTACAGGGCAGTTCTGTAAGAAGGGTTACTATCAATAAACTGTTACTGTTCAGGCCTGCCTCTGGCACTGATTTCTCTTTAAAATCCAATGTTTTTGTGATTTAGTTCTAAGTGCTCTAAACACAGATCCCAAGAATAAATAACTCTTATAGAAATGGTTTGTTGTAGGTATTTTATAAAAAAACAGAGAAACAAGATTTCTCTTTTTTTTTGTTTGTGTTTGTTTTTGTTTTTAACAAGTACATCTTTTTTACTTTGCTATTGCTTTTTGTTCTTTCAGTTGGAAAGTGGATGTCTCATATGCATTTAATGTGTGCTTGCTCATGGCTTCTTGGTCATCTGATTTTCTTGGCTCAACTCTCTGTCCTAGCTTTTGGTCTGTTCCCAGACTGAGGAACATTCAGAAATCTTATCATGCTTCATGCTAGTGGTTAAACTCCTGTAGTGGTTATGGTTCCAGTATTGTTTCCATATGGTTTCTGCTCTAGAAGAAGAAAGCAGACCAGTCTTTATTTCAAGAAACTATTCAGGTGTTAAGTAGTTAGCCTAGTTTGTGGTTATTTAAACTTTTCTGGAGTGCTGTGCTAATATCATATAGAAGGGTTGGGATGCTGCAGAGTGTGTAAGTAGTCTTGATGGTGCAGGTTTTATCACAATATTCTGATACAAAATCAGCCTTTCTTTTCCCTGGGTGCTGCCTGAAACACATGCCCTGTTTTTATGAGATGTTCTTACTGTAGCTAAGCAGACATATCCTAAAAGCCTGGTTTGCTTCTGGCCATGCTCCCTGTAGGAAAAAAGTGGAGATAGGTTCTGTGTTTGTAATTGTGAGGCTTTCTGTTCCCCAGGGTCCTCCATCAATCTGGAACTTCCCACAGTCTCCCCCATCAGTGCAGTCTCTAAGCTGAGGAAGGTAACAGATTTAGAGTTTTGAAGTCACAGTTATCCACCTAAGCACAATTTATGTTTTAATCTAGCAGCTGGTTCTCACATTCACAAACCCAAAGCCCTGAGGCCCAACTCTTTGGCTGTCTTGTCTGAGTTTTCAGCAAGAGTTGGGTATGTTACATAGGTGCATCTGAGTTTTTAACGTGGATCTGAATATATGAGTGGTGATGATAGTGGTGAGAATTATTCTGTCACAAGGTATGAGAGGGAGAGATGCATATATGATTGCCTCTTACCACCAACTACTTCCTGGTTTTGTCACACACTGTGTCTCCTGATGTTGGAATGATAAAAAAAAACCCACCACAAACTGATTTTCAGTTCTGTAGAATCATTATGCAAAATCTACAAGGAATATGGGGAATTAATGAATTTGCTGGCTTTATTGTTCTGAAGAACTGAAATGTACTTTGTGGTTTGAGATGCCTACAGGTGTAGACCAGAGTCTGCATGGTGAATATTCAATGGAAATTAGGGATCACTTAGGGGGATAGGGGCTGGAGGTGAAGGATAACATTTCGGTTCTGTACACAATAATTTTCCTTTTTTAAATAGCTGTTTTCTTTGGGAAATATAATTCCGTTCTTTTCACCAGGGGATATTCTGGAAGACATAAAAGCCAAAAAAAAAACCCCAAAAAAGCCACCCCACAAACAAACAAACAAACAAACAAAAAAACCCTTCCCCCTTATTTCTTTTTTGTCAGATGCAGTGTGTTCATTTTCATGCATTACTTTTCATGGATTTTCTCACTGTTGTTACTTCTCAATTCTCTCACAGTACCTTTTACAGGTGTTAGGAAAGAAGCTACTGCCAGGCCCTAAGCTCCCTTTCATTCCTTTCCCAAAGTCCATTTAATTTTACTTTCTCACTATCTTGTTCTCTCCTTTACTACTGCTTCATCTTTTGATTAAGTTTCCTGTTCTGACCAACACTTACCTTTCATGTCCTTACTCAAACACCCTTCCAGTGCTCTCCTCTCTGCTTCCTCCATTCTTTCTTTCAGCTGTTTCATTGTTTCATCTTTTGATTAAGTTTCTTGTTCTGAACAACACTCACCTTTCATGTCCTTACTGAAACACCCTTCCAGTGCTTTCCTCTCTGCTTCCTCCATTCTTTCTTTCAGCTCTATTTTCTTCAGAGCAGTGTATTCCTTTCCTATTGCCTTTGATCCAGATTTTTTTATATATCCACATGTCAATTGGCTTCTTGGCCATACGATTCTTCATACCTGCCCTGAGATTTCACACAAGGCTGAGAGATAGGGACTTAGGTGGTCACCTGAGAGAAGCAGAGATGGGATTAGCATATCCTACATGTGGATCTCATATTCAAAACCAAAGTAATTTTAGGCTTCTTGAAATACGTTGCTCTTGTCAAGAACTTGCTCAGCTTTTTCATAAACCATTTGCTGTGAAGTCAACTGAGTTCTGTGTCTAGCATTACTCAGCTGGAACAGCAATTCAGAAACACTGTAATGAACTTCCTTCCTGAGCAACTGCCCCAAATGGACTTTTAATAAGAGCTGTGTGATAACTTTTGGAGGTTTAGTTCTAAGTGGATGAACATGCCCCTGAGAGGGAGAGAAGGGAGATACTTATTTTCTCATGTCTCATGAAGGCACTGAAGGGAGGTGAATATCTCATGATAACCACACCCCTTGTCATCCTCTGTTAGTCACATCACATGTTTCCTGAACACAACACTTCTTTATATTTCCCTGACATTTTGCACGTCACACAAGAACAGTGACTAGTTACCATCCTCAGGGCTAACACCAGCTCAAAATACAGCCTTTACAGGACCTTCTAATTGCTTGTGTACCAGTATGCTGGGCTTCACAGAGGCGGCATTTACTCTGTCCAATAAAAAAAAAAAAAAAAGCAATTGGATAGGACAGAATTGGTGTGTTTTGACCTTAAGCTTCTACCATATCAGCCAAAAAGAAGCTGGAAACTTNTTCAAAGAGGGGGCATTTTCACTGTCCAAAAAAAAAAAAAAAAAAAGCAATTGGATAGGACAGAATTGGTGTGTTTTGACCTTAAGCTTCTACCATATCAGCCAAAAAGAAGCTGGAAACTTTCTGCCTTTTGCTACAAAAAATGATGGTCACATGCTATGGCTCTGCCAAGTGGCACTTAGAGCAAGTCTGCAGAGTAGCATCAAGGTGGCCTCCTGCTAACTGCTGCTCCTCTGATGCCTTGGGTCCATAGCACATTGATCCAGCCACACCCTAGGAAAAGGACTTCCAGGTGGTGCATTCAGAGACTTTAAGGTGATGAGGGAGCAGTTGGCTGGAGGAAAATTCCAGTAATGTATATCCTGTCTACAAATGATGATGGCAGCCTGTACAACTTTGCAGTAACTTTGATAACCAGGAGCTGCTTCAGCTAATTCATCCTGTCTCTTCTCCTTTAAAGCCATTATAGACAGAGAAACAAAGAGAATTAGCACTGAAATCCCTTTGCTTTGCTGTGTGAATCACTGGGGTTCAGTAGCCATGATATCTAACTGCTTCTTGTCTTTGGGATTCATGTAGTTGACATATGTGCATATAATAGTACTATATTGTGATGTTGCTGTATCAATCAGGATTAAAAAAAAAGAAGATATGACACAAACTACTTTCAGTGTGGGTACTTTGTGCCTTGCCTGGAACATCAAATAGGTGAATTTTTATTAGTTTTTACTTGCTGCCACATTATGGATGAAGACACACAGAGAAACTGGGCTCAGGTGCTTACAGCAGTAGGGCTCCAGTCCTTTCATATAAATGCAGATGAAGAACTGCAATCCTCCTCAAAAAATTGCATTTCCTATTTTGATGGGCTTGAGTTAAAAATAGAAGTGAGAACTGGGCAATTGCTGCATATGAGAAACACAGCCAAATGCAGTTGCAGTTCAAGACCTGAACAAGAACATTATGTCCATGCACAATCCAAATACCTTTTCCTGGAATATAGGATGCTTCCTTTTGTGTGTCAGGCTCTGACCATTGAGTCACTTCCTGTGGGTTTGCATTGTGTAGATTAGCAGGTGCAATCCTAGGCACGTATAGAAACTTCCTTTCTTACTGCTCTCACAAGGTTTATCCTTGGCTTCCTCTGAAGTTCAAAATTCTCTACTTCCTTATTCACACTGCATCCCTCTTCATTTTTGTCTCTGCCCCTGCCTGTCCCTGCTATCTGCCCAGGATTTCTTCCTGACAGCTTCTTCCATTTCTTTCTCTTCTTTGGCCAGCAGTCTAAGTAAAAACAGCCAAGTTACTCTGTTGGCTTGCAAGCTAACTCTTTACAAGGAATTCTCTATTCTGTGTTTTAACAAATGTAGCCATGACCACAAAATCAAGGATTCCTCTGGAATTACATGTGGTGGGGTTTTTTTACAAAGGAAAGAATATGGGTGGAAGAAGTTGTTAAAGGTAATTCAGAACAGTGATGGTTCAGGATCCTTACTTATTCTACATTTCTTATTGAAGATATAGACTGCACATCTTAGTAACTGAGTAACTATTTCAGCTGAAGCATTGAGGCTTTCATCAAAACATCCAAGCCAGTAAAATGGACTGTGTATTTACATGCCCTACACCACCCTTGTTTTGTTCAGCTGCCTGCATAGGAGTAGCTACGCTGGGATGTTTTTTTAACTATTGCAGAATAGGTAGCACAGTTTAATGTTTGCGTGTAGAGGACCTCTCTCTTATGTTTACTTCCCTTGTGAACAAGTATGGGTTTTCCTTTATCTGGGTTGTTAGAAAAGAAAAATAAAAGTAAAGGAGAACATATACTTTGGACACAAATCCATCCCTTCTTTGTTTCTTTTCTCTGTTAAATTATGTAGCTTAACCATGGGCAGCTCTTTTTTCTCTAGCACCTGTTTCCTTTCTGTCTCCTTCACACCAGTTTGGAGGGACGGCTCTACATTTTAAAAAAAATCAAGAATACAGTCAAAAAAGGAAGCTGAGGTTGGAAAAAAAGAACTTTCCCTTTTGAGAAGACATGTTATTTATAAGGGCTGAGTGTCTAACAGTGTGCCAGATAAATATGAGAATATGGTGATAAGTCTGGAGAATGAAGGCATGCCAAAATGAGAGACAGGAATCAATCGCAAAGAACGGTAGTGAGATTTTGCTTATATTCTGCAACTGCAGTGTTTTTAAGAGTACAATGGCAGAAGCAACTGGTTTCAAACTTTGCCAATATAATGAGCACAGGGTAGAAGCTGAGAACAATTGTACCTGTGTTCTTTATTTTTTTCTCCAGAGCTTGCCTCTGGCCAGGGATGGGTGAGGGATGGGAAAGAAGGAAGGACCTAGACTCAGAAGTGTGCTGAATGTTTGTTTGTTTTTTTTCGGAGAAAAAGGAGAAGTGATTGAGATGATGGTGCTTCACATCCCAGAGGGAGTTTCGTTTGACAGATAAGCACCCTGAGTCATGAGCTGAATACGTGCCTGGATGTTTCAGTAGTTGAAGGAAATCCTATCAAAGTTTGCTGTTGTGGCTGAACGTGCTGACTCAAAGCACTTACTACGTGAGCTACCAGGGAGAAAATGTGGCTGGTGTTAAGTTGCACAGTGGGTCATGTGGAAATCAGGAGGCAAAAATTATTCTCTACATGAAGGAGAAGCAATCTTGGTATGTGAAAATGTGAGCTGTTTGTTTCAATGAAGAGGCTGGGTTTGGCTTTACTCCATGTAGTTATTTGAAGGCTATTGAGAAATACAAATCTTGGTTTATTTTTACTGTGCCATGTGATGAGACTCATACTTTAGAGGCAGAGAGACAAGTTTCTGGACAGAGTCCAGAAACAAGCGAAACAAACAAAAAGTCTCGCAATTTAAACAGTTTGTGTAAAATTATTACAAATACTTGAAAAAGAACCCCCCTGATTCACAAAGGACAAAAGCAGGGGAACTGCCACAGAGGGAGGTATGGTTTGGTCTGGTGGCCAAATGACACTAGTCTTCTGTGGGCTTTAGACTGTATTTCACTACTTGAATTTGTCCCACTATAAGGGTTTTCAGTTCTTCTTTTGTGTTTTCTTATATAGGTAGAACATGCTTAATGTCTATATATTTTACTGAGACCTCACATAGTTTTTTGTGTTCTAGCTTTGAAAAGGGTTGGCACAATTTTTGAGAGACAGCATGAGAAACTTTCACAGATTACTTTTAGAATGTAGGTTACTAACTACATCCTGGTCCATGGAGAAATTATTTTAATTTTCTAAGCCCTTTATTCTGACGAGGCAAAAAGAGTGAGACTTAGCTAATGAATCAAAATTCTCTTACTGAGTAGAAGAGGCTAAGACAAGAATATTTATAGGATCACTGCGCTGTTTAATTTCATTCGTTTTTACTCCAAAAAAAACCTTAATGGTTGAGAGTAAACTTGAGAGAAACTGGCTCTAAAACAGAGTTCTTAGAATCACAGAAAATCTGGGTGAATCATCCAGTCTAATCTCTTGAAGCAGGCCAGCTTCCAGTACAAATATTTTAAACTTGCTGCCCTCTCATATAATGTCTTCCATATTGATGTACCTGCCTTTCCTTCTTTGCAGTTTTAAAGACCTTAAGCACTAATGCTGATGAGACTGCTCATTGGAAAGTGATTGACAGAAATATTCTTGCTTGAGTGCAGCAGAAAATTGAAATGGTGTGATGCCAGAATCTGGAGAAGGCACATGCTTGCACAGCACTGGGAAATGCAGAGGCTTTGCTTGCAAACATTCCCTTTGGGATTCTCCCTCCTACTTTCTCTCAGCAAGGCCAGGCACTCAGTTCTGAGTTTCAGTCCAACACTGCCTGTGAGAACAAACCACAGTTTTCAGAGAACAAATACAGTTGGAGCTATCAGACCACCCATGAATTGGCCTAGAAGTCTTTTCAACAACACAGGCCTGCAGCTACAAGGCTGGCTGCTTCTGGGACCTTGTAGTTACTTGCTTATATGTGGATATGCCCACGTTTTCCAAGAAGAATAGACAGCTAGCAATATTCCATGCTTAGTGTTGGAATTAAACAATTGGTATAAGTCTGTCTAGGTCTGCTGCAAATAAACACTGCCTCTATACTAGTTTCATTAGTGATCCTGTTTTCCTAAAGCCTTTTTCCAAGTAAGATTCCATGGTGAAGGAGTGGAGTTGCAAAGAGAGATCTCTGAAATTGCCCATGAAAGTGTCATGATCAGTATTGCTGGCCTTCTTCCAAAGTTGTGATTTCTTCATGTAAATTAGGAAGTGCCACTAATAAGCAAAGGAGGGTTTCTAAAGTCAAGGGAGAGAAGACAGAGGCTCAAACGGTTTATTGGTACATGACCTTATCCCAGGAACCTATATGCTCTCATTAGGGGTGAACTACGAATGCTTAAACAGATTAACAAGATCATTTACTATTCTCTAGTCAGGGTGTTCTGCTTTATTCTCTGTGAAAGCCAGTAATGAGCAGTTCAGACACTGTGTGGGGCAGCAAGACCACTCAGTAGAGACTGTAGGCACATTCAGTTTAGCAGTGAGCTGGCAGCTGGTTGGCGCACACCGCAAAATATGCTATATTTCTTTATCAAATCAACAGTAAATGTTCATGTTTGTTCTGGTCTGTGTGCAAGAGCTCACGTATGCCTTCATACCTCATAACTCTGCCTGAGCAATTACATCCCGTACTTCCCTTTTCTGTGCTGCTATATTAAAAGTTACAACATTACATAGTTATACAGAGAATAAGCCTATCAAAATTCATACCAATATACAACATTACCTTTCCTACTTACTGCTTTGAAGCTCCAGCATTTCTCCCTACTTCTCTTTTTTTTACTCCTTTTTTAAATCATCTTTACAGCATCTTCTGTCTTTACAGCTATGGCTTTGCCCTGTCTGTTTGTTTTCTGGCTTTTGACTTTGAAATCTCTTCTGTCTTGTTGCAAGTTTAACAATTAATGGTGGAAAATGAAAATGTCTCATACAGTAAGAAATAATAATAGAAAAAAAAAGAAAAAAAAAAAGTCAGGAGAAAGGGGTGGACAGAGGCAAGAGGAAAAACTACCTGACAAACCTGGTAAGTGTGTTAGGGTTAATAGTGAAGTGTCCAAAATTCAATCCTCATGGTTACTGTCATAGGACCTTGGAAAACAGGGCCAGAAATATTGCTTTTACCGGTTTTAATGACACCCTAATTCTAAACACGGACTAGAATTTGTTTAGCTCCATCTCATCATCGTTGCAATGCTACTGCACGTTTGTTATGCTCTTTTTAAGAGTCAGTTGACATGTCATTTCTGTTCTTGTCCTCCCTTCTCTTCTTGCCCCAGCAGAGGTCTTCTCTCAGTAGTTGTCCTTGTTTGCAATATGACTTCTCAAATTTGTCTGCTACTCTGTGGGAAATTTCTGTAACCCTATAATTATCTCTGTTTACGTGATGGAAGTCTTTTTGCATGTCCTATTTAGCGTTTGCTAACTGCTGTTTGTGCTTGCCTTTCCCTGCTAACAATGGACTTTGGACTCCTTTTTTTTTCCTCTGTATGATTAGAACTTTGTTTTTTAACTCTTATGTAGTTGGGCTGAGCTACTTAGCAAGCACTGAATGTGATACTTGAACAATTCTTTGTAAGTCACCTCTTCAGGAGTTCTGCTTTAAACCATCAACTAAGATTAGACTTGAGATTAAAGGCAAGACTGAAATCTCAGGCTAACTCTATGCGATATGAAGCCACACTGTGCCATACTTTTTTTCCCTTTATATCCATGCAAATGGTAAATTGGTTGGCTATTCTTTGCCCAAATCATGCCAAACTTGTTTGCAAATGGAGCTGCTGTTAAAGCAGTGCTGGATGCAGCTTCAGTATTGCTGAGGTGGTTGTGTAGTGGTGTGTATTCCTCCCTGACAGCTGGTATGGGGTGTTTTTAAACCAAATAGGTCACTTGGAAGGTGAAGGTGACAGAAAAGGGAATTACATCTTGCTGAATTATAGTGCTGGAGTATGGAGAAACCAAAGAGGTGAAGTACCCCAGAAAGATGGTTTTAAGCAGGGTAATAACAAAAATCATCACATCTGCCTGATCCCAAACATGACAATTAAACTTAAATGTATTCTGTAACATGTTCTGGATTATTGTGATTAACTATCATTGAAATGACTGACTAAAATAGGGTTGGTGAAAAGAAGCAGGCAGTTCACATAGGGAGAAATCAGTGTGATGTTTTCTCCTTTCAGGTTTAGCCGCTAAGAAGAATTGATCTAGGTCTGAATAGCCTAGAAAGTGCCTGCAAACTTAGCTCCAGGCAACTAGAAACTTCAGGTAAGGGCACTGAAGTGAGATTTGGGCTGTACTGGTCTGGCATAGTAACTGTGGACACCAGCTCTTGTGCTTTGTCTTCTGGACTGTTGAATTCACATTTACCTGAGGCTGCTCTAGAGGTATCTGCTGCCTTGGGACATACTTTTCACTTTGGAAGGACAGAATTTGGGGAGATTTCAGCTGCCAGGAACAGCAGGGGTATGTCTAAGTGGTGCTCTACCAGTGATATTAATCCACATTAACATTAAAACAGTGTGGTTGGCTGGAGCAAGTCTTATCTAAACAGTATTTAACAAGCACATACACAGTTTAGAGCACTGTTCTATGCTGCTTCAAGGCTTACAAAGCATGGTAGAAGGGATGGTTGTTAAAAAAACAATTTCTCAAAGAAAAGTTCCCCAAGGTCTTTCTGAAATAGCGTGAAAAATATTTTAGGTTTTTTTCTGTATCCTTGAACCATTTTCAGTACCTGTTTAAGAAAATGTATTTTTAAACTCAGTTCTGTTGCTTCTTACAGACTACAAAGTGTATATGCTTGTTTTAGATCTCTAAATTAGATAGTGTAATGACTCAGCATGAAAAGGAGTCAAAGGATGCAAACATTCCTCTTCTGAGATGAGTGTTTCTAACAGTCAACCAAAACGAAATGACATAAGCAAAGAGAAGAAATGAATCAGCCCCTCACTCAAATAGTATGCCATTCTTCCTCCTTTAGTATTCACAGAATCATATAATGGTTTGGGTTGGAAAGGACCTTAAGATCATCCAGTTCCAATCCCCCCACCATGGGCAGGGACATCTCCCACTAGACCATATCACCCAAGACTGTCCAGCCTGGCCTTGAGCACTGCCAGGGATGGAGCATTTACCACTTCCTTGGGCAACATTGTTGTTACTTTTCTTTTTCCTGCAAGTAACCTGATAAATATGAGGAGGAAGTTAACTTTTTTTTTTCCCCCTCTGTATTGGCAGGGTAGAAGACACTCTAAAGTTTTTCTAGGGTTTTCATTGTTGGGCATTTTCTTCCTTCCTTCCTTCCTTCCTTCCTTCCTTCCTTCCTTCCTTCCTTCCTTCCTTCCTTCCTTCCTTCCTTCCTTCCTTCCTTCCTTCCTTCCTTTTTTTTTTAAGACAAAAGCCACCTGTGCAAACTCTTCAATATAAATTTTATATTCTACTTCCAATGAACCATTAAGTAACTGAAATCTCTGTAGATGTATTGGGTTAGCTGGAAAAAGTTTCCCATAGCAACCTGCTGAATAGTTCTTAATTATATCAATAGTCACAGATTTCCTAAAAAAAAAAAAAAAAAAA
>NDXB01003514.1:88968-110691 GCA_002631895.1 Agapornis roseicollis | reverse complement strand
GGCACAAATTTCCAAAAAAAAAAAAAAAAAAAAGCTAAACATTTGCAAATGAATGACCAAGGTTCTGAAGTTTGATTAAGGTTGAATTGCCTTGAATCACAGCAGTACATTAGAGAATATGGTGAGTATTATATTTCAAAAACTGCATTCATGATTTTCCCACTATGTTGCTTTCATATTAAATAAGAGATGTGACCGTAATCCTGTGTCCCTACTTCTCATTTAAGTTAACATCCTTCTTTCATGTGCTAGTAAATGAAAAGCATTCAGATATATTCTGTTGAATACAATGCTGGGAGACTGACTGCAAATGTGATTTGGTTCAGCAATGGTATTGCTTCTACTTGTTACTGTGACAACAAAACTGCAGTGCTCTCTGAAAGGCTGTAAATCTCCTAATTTTAAGTATTTAGAAATTGGATACCCTCTTGGGTTTTTTGCTAATTGTATCAAATGTCCAGGTGAGTGTTTTCTGTATGGATCTTTTCCCAGTTGAATGGCATAGTCAAAAGGTGTCATTGTGCAACTATATGGAGCCTTTCATCCCACTGAGCTTCAAGTGAAATCTTCAAACTATAACGTCAGCCACTGAGTTCAGTATGTGTAGGACAGTACACTTCAGGATTTAGGAAGGACAGTATTGCTTTTGTTTCATAATAGGTCCTAGAAGCAGTAGGTAGTAAGGAACAGCACACATTGTAGTGTGAGTGTATAAAGTATGATGAAGTGAACAGGAAATTGCTCAGACTGCAAAGGCCAACACAAGCATGTTGATTGGGAAGGACACATGGGCCTTTGCACATCCACATGGCCTTAAACTCACTTTCAGCAACAGAGATCCGATATCTTTAAATGGGACAATGGTTAGTTGCTCAGACTGGTTTAGGGTGGAAGGAGCTGCTTATCATCTTTCTTGAAAAAGATAATGCCAGTGATTAATCATCCTCTTTCTGATTTATGAAACATCTAGTAGCTAAAGATAGACCCTCATATACACAGAAGTCACTCAGAAAGGACAGAGTCTTTTATAGTTTATGTATATCTCAGCCTTTTTCCTAGTAGTATACACACAGGTCAGCATATCTCTTTGGCATAAAGTGGAGTTTAAAATTTGGTAGCACAGCTTATTGAAAAGATGTAAATTTCTAAAATTTCCCTGCCTTTTATGTGCTACTGTAATCACATCTTTGGAATGTGGGAATCATTTCTCTCAAAACAGGGAACAGATTAGTGCCATTGTTGATGACCATCTCTGATGTCCATCCGCTAACGCAAAAGAACTGTATAACCTCCATGTACAGATAAAGAAGAAACCATCAAATTCTGCTTTTGAAACTGCAGCAGATGTTTCTAGGTTAACTGGTGACTATTTAAGCCGAAAGCAAAATATCAGTTAACCTCAGTCAATAGCTTTTAATCCAGAGGTAAATTTTTTCATGTATATCTGTTAAGAGTTATTTCTTGTTTTATCATGGAAGGCAACAATATGGCTCCTCTAGGTAGGAAATGTAAGACAATATTATACTTGGAGGCTTAAGAAAGAAGAGTGCTTCAGACTGTCTTGAAAGCCAAAGCAGGATCCGGTCAAACCATGCTGATACATTGCTGTAGATTCAGTCAGAATTCAAAGTAAAAAGAAACATCTCACACATAATTTTCCTAAAGCCACTGACACTCTTTTTACATGAGACTCCATGTTTAGCATTTGGAAATTTTATAACAAAAATGGTTAAATTACCTACATATAATGTAAAATGTTCCCTAAACCCATACCCCTTTCTACTTGGCTGCAATGAAGGAGACATATGAATACTCCTGGCTTCAGAGATGTTTTGACTTGGATGAACAAAATGTTGGTTAACACGGGTATTCCTCCAGATGTGAAGTGCATTAGGAAGAACAGATTATAGAAGGAGTGCTTTTAAACTCAAATTTCCATCTACTTGATAGTTTCCTGCTGCTTCACTCATGGCAATCTAGAATATAAAATAAGTTTGATCAAAGCCATGCTCAAATACAATTTCTACTTAAGTCAGTGGGGATTTTTGCTTGAACAAGAACTACAGGATTTAGTTCACACAATTTCATAGCAATTATTTATTTTACTGGGAAGTTTAATAGTAGGCATAATGACAAACAAGGGGAAATAAGTTTGGATAGGGGATTTGTAATAAAGTTCCTGTGTTTGCGTGAAAAACTATCCCAGTTATTTTTTAAGATTTTTTTCCCTCTTGTAACACCTGTGTTGTAATGATCAAAAACAATGTTTCATTTTAAAGTTAGCCCCTTCGAATATTTTCTTCTTCCCCTATTACTCACATTTCTTTTCCGGTTTTTATTATCCTTCCCCAGTGGGGAATTTCTTTTAACTTTGTTATAATATAATTGTTAGTGTGTGTACATGAAAAGACCACTGACCTTTTACTGACTTGTGAGTCACAGGATTAATAGCTCTGCATAAGACCTTCTGAAAACAGTGGAAAAATTTCCTTTGACCTGCTTTTCAGGTGAACAAGTGGTAAAAATCCTGTTTGGTACTTTTTCCTCATTTATTACAGCGGATTGCTTTTATAGTTACCTCAGATTTTCAAGTTGTATATTTTGATTACTCATCTATATAGTTATAGAGACAATAATATAGTCATGTGTTCTATGTTTTAAAACATAGACATTTTTTGCATTTTAAAGGAAGTAGTCTCCATAATTGAAGTTATTTTTAGTCAGTTGGTTAAGGTCAGTCTCGAATATTTTAGTTCATGTGAATAGTTTCAGCAAAATGCCATAGGAAATCCAAATCCAGTCATTCCAAATGGTCATGGTGGTGAGAGCAAAATAAAGTGAGGGAGAGGATCTTGCAATTATGGGCAGAGAATAGGTAAGTACGTATGTAAGCATATATGGAGGAGCAAGGAGGATTTTCCTTTCCTGTGAAATCTAGCCAGCAAATACCAAAAGCAGCATTAGGATTTTGTATTTGCCTTCCACAGTGACCTTTGGGGTAAAGCAGATTAGTGAAAATTTTCAGAAGTAATTCCTAATTTTAGAAGTTACGACCACCAATAGTTTTCTCTGAACTTCATGGGAAATAAAACTCCATCCCCAAAATGTCACTAGTTTCGGGCACCCCATATGGAGACATCCAAAACTGGAAGTCACTTGGGTAAGTTCCAGCCTTAACCAGCCTTAACCTCCCGTGTCCCTGAAACCATTCCATGTAACAAGTAGTGGTTATGAAAAGTGAGAGACACAGGGAGATATCGTGGGAGAAAGATACTTGGCAGTGGCATCTGCTGCAGAGAGAAAGAAAATAATTTAACAAAGAACACAAATAGCAAGGAGCTGTTTGGGCTCAATAGAAGGGGGAATAATGCAGTAAGAACATCACTTTCCAAATGGAACAACATCCAGTCTGTCTCAACAGATGTGTTGAGGTGTGTTATGTAGCCTATAGAGAGCACTTGTGTAGAAAGGCCTACCTAGTGTCTGGAACTGGATGTATAAAGTAGTGCTTCATTTACTGGTTATTTGCTAAGGTTTTATTTTTAACCTTTCTTACATTGTTTTCAGCAGTGCAGGGCTTTCATTATTTACTGAAAGACAGGTTTCTTGTGGGTCAGATTTTCTGAGAACATGGGGGTATACCAAGGAAGTGTATCCCTTAGCAACAGAAAGTTAGGGTTCTTCAAAACTTCTCTATTCATGTTTTCTCTCATTGTTACTAGGTCTTTTACAGAGAAATTGGCTCATGCTTCATTTGGAGTGCTTTAGACCCAAATGTTAGTCGGGATTAATGAAACAATTTTGTGAGTTTCATTTGACACCAGATAGTTACTGAAAATCATGTATAGGTTTATATCAGTTGTGCCCAAGGTATATATTTCCTTGGAAAATGATAGGGGGAGAGAGTTATGTCACTATTTTTGTATGAGCTAACCTACTTACCACATAAACTGTAGATGGAGTACATTGTAATTTAACTTGTCTTCATATGCTTTGCATTAGTCAGGCTTTAGGCATTAAGAAACAGGTTGTGCTGTCAGATGTATCAGCTAAATTAATTTAGACATGAAGTATTTTAACACTACAGCAGTTACTCTCACAGCAACTGGGCACATTACCTTTCTGTTTTAGCAGCTCTTTGACTTCAAGCATAAATGACACACACATGGCAGTTAAAAGCAGACATGCCAGGGGCTCTCGGGTCTTGCATCCTGAGATACTGTGTGCCTTTCTTCAAATGACCCTCCTTACTTGGCTCCCCATGGTTGTTATCACCACTATTTCACTCTCCCCACAACCTCCTCTGTACTTCTTGCCTGAGTTCTGACAAAGCCATTGGATCCAGACAGTACGGGATAAGAGACTTAATTTCCAATGGTGCAGATCTCCCAGAAGGCGGCCCAAGGCAAGTCAGTCTTAGAGGACTCTCATGTATTTCCTATGTTTCCTATGCATGGCAGCATACCTCAGGCTTCTCGGATTTTGACATTGTGTACTTCCACACTGAAGATGGCTGATGAACTCCAGACCACTGCACCCTATTTGTATTTATTGCCTCCATAACCCAGGCTTTTAGGTACATGTTTAATGAAAAAAAACCAGGCAGTTAAAAGGTAATGATCAACTTAATTATCCCCTGTGTATATCATGTAACAAAATCACTAAAGTCTAAACTGGCTAAGTAGCATTGATAAGAAAGAGAGAAATTAGAGAGGAGAATATTTCTCATAAATGGAAATAGAAATATTATTTTGGTTATCCTTTCTTGTTGGTGGCATAACTCACTGCACTATTTAATTGTTTTCATTCTAAATAAACTTGTTAAATTTTGAATGATAAGAAGCAATCTCAGTAAGCTAAAGAAAAACAAGTCTTTATCTAACTATATTTTGCAGTTAAATGAAGCATGTTACATATTCTGACTTCAGAGTTTTCTTTAAGTATCTTTTCTGGGTTGTTGATTCAGTGAATATTTCAACTATTTTCCAGCAGTTTTCCAAAAGGAAAGCCAAGGAATATCATCTGAATAAATAATTGTGGTTTATTTTGGCAATATCTTGTAACAGCTCAAGTGATCAGGTATTATGTTTTTTTAACTCAAGCGCCCTATCATCTTGGAGCTTGACCAACGACTTTCTGCCACTTCATATAACTTAGTTGTTTCACTCTGCTACCCAACCAGGTTTTTTAAGTTTGTGCAGAGGACTTTTAGCTAAATGTTGCTTTTTCTGGTTTAAGATGTCTATCTTAAAACCCATAAATGTAGCATTAGAATAATAGAATCACAGAATGGTTTGGGTTGTAAGGGATCTTAAGGGTCATCTAGTACCAACCCCCAATATTAGGAACAGTAATGTCTTTGTGGTCAGCTGAGGGATGTGGCTGATATACTCACAGGCGCTATCTTTCTGACAAATCTGTAAGTGACTGCTGTGGAAAACCTTGTGTAGGTGGATTTGTAAAGGTAATTATGATAGACAATTAGCAAGCAAGCGATTGCATATGAACAAATAAATAAAGGTTGAAAATCTGTCTTGCTTCAGCCCAATGCTGAAGATACTCTTGAAGAAGATTGTTCTGAGCTGTTCTGTTGTTCTGAGGTCCAGTTCTGGCTTCTGACACCTGTGGATTTTACCTGGACCCTTGTTACATAAAATACCAGCCATCTCTGGAACTGTGTGTGGGCTGGGGAAGAGGTTTCACACAGGATGTCTTGGCAATGCCTGGCCCAAGAAATGGGACCCTTGAGCTGAAGGGATACACAGTATTCTTGCTGCAATCTTGACTTAAATCTTGCCATAAACTAAGAATTGCACTAAGACTTCTTGGCAGAGCCAATTCCTTAAAGGCAGAGTCTGAGGAAGCACCCTCAGCGTCCTTCCTTTTGGATAGCCTTGGCAGAAAAATCATGGCATAAGGCAATTTAATGATTCCTTGGGCTGTATTTGTTTTCACTTTCCCATTTTTATTTTTCTTTTCAAACAGTTATAAAATGTGAAACTGTATACTTTCATAAATTCATTAAGGAAATCAAACTTTAATGATTGGTGAGTTACATCCTGTCATAGCATGTAATGTGACTGCCTGCTTAATGCAGTGCAGGTCTGTTTGGTTTTGCTAAGAAGAGAGTTCCTACTTAATAAGACCAGCCATTTTCATAAACAGGAGTAGTAAGGTGAATTGTAATGGCATATGCTAAAGTCAGTGGGTGAGAAGACCAGGCTTGATCTTGGAAGTCAAAGGAGTTGAACTCCATGCCTTTGACCCTTTGCAGGCTGTTTTGCAGAATTATGCCTGTGTTGACCATGCTTATACACAGAATGAACTTAGTTTGTGTTTGCTTCATTCTTTACCTAGGTGTTGTGGTGAGAGGCAGCAACTGTAAGTTGGTGCAATGCTATTCAGAGGTGCAGGGGGTGATACTTGGCTACTAAGCATGCTGCTTGAACCTCCCCACCTCTGCCAATAAATTACTGTAAGTTGGATGCAAACACCTGCAGGCAAGAGTCAGGTGGGGAAGTACTAGGTAGGTTGTACTGACCCAGCTGACAGGGTACTGAAATGTGAGTCTTGTGCTCTGGTTCTAGATCAAGTAGAAACCTCCTGAGTGAACTCACGCAAAATACTAAGGCTTTGCCCCTAAAATAGACATCACTGTCTTGGCTGGGTTTGTTGCTGGTAGTGGGTGGAGTATTTTGGTTTTGGTTTTGTTTTTAATAAAAGCCTGGGGTGTATTTGGATGTAAAGGATGCTGTGAGAATAAAGAATATTTATTTTGGAGGCAGGGGTTGGGCTGCACTTTTAAATTTTTTCTAGTCCCCTGAGTTGGGAAACTGAATCTTATTTTCCTGGAAGACAGGGGAGGGTGGCAACAAGAATCAATGTGTTAAGCCATTAGTCACCAGCTGCTGGAGTACAAATATTGACAAGTGCAAAGGTTTGGTGGTCTTGCTTTTTTGAGCGAATATCAGCAATCTATCACAGAAAGCTTGCCTGTACTTCCAGAGGCCTGTCCCTGGGTAACATGATTATTGGAGTGAAATAGGGAGGTAAATGGAAACATGTAACACCGCTTCCACTGAACCTACATTACCCAATGTCTGGTTATGCAGATACACAAATATCATAAATGTTATGGTTCTAAATTCAGCAAATTACTTTCCTGCATCATACTTCCTCCTTAGGACAATCTTGTAAGTTCATATCTGATCATTCAAGTGTGGTTCTCAGGTCTCCAGCTTGTGTTAAAACATCATATGCTCCTAGGGATGTACCCCAGGAGGAATGCCGTAGCTATGCTGTTCACATGCTAGGAATAGTATCACTGTGGGAACTGAGTGTTTTCAAAACTGAAGCACCCTGCAGTGAGATATATAGAATGGATGGTCAGTGGGCTCTGAGCAGGGCTTTGTGAGCAGAGGGGTAGGTAATAGTCTTGAAATAAAACAGAAAAAAAAAAACATTGAAAACTTTCCACTGTTGCTGAGTCTGGCTGAGCTCCATCAGCTTGCAACACTGAGTTATTATATAAGGTGAATCACCGAATGCCCTTGGCAGTTTTAAATCCTTATTGATGAGACATACATAGAGCAAGGCTAGAAGCCCTGGTGTTGGAGATGTCTGCAACCTGAGAGACAGGTATAGTCAAGGAAAGAAGTGTAATCTTTGCACTGTATGCTCTCACCCAAACTGTATACTCAGTCCCTTCTTCCCATATCATTCCAAAGCTGAGCATCCTCTGCAAATACTGTGCTGTCACCTCCTTTCTTTCTGAAAATCACAAATGTCTTTCTGCATGGATATCAGTTTTTACCAGATTCTGTAACACTCTGGAACTGCTGCTTTAGTCCCCCTTCTGAAGAGCAGTAGTGCTGTGACAGGCATATACATATTTGTAAATAGATGAATAGCTTGCAGAACGAGGAAGAGCAGCATTGATTAAGACTTCCACTGCCAGCAGTTAAAATTACAGTTCTGTTCCAAACCCAACTGGTAAACACACTTCCAGCAAGTTCTCATTTCCTTTTGGTGTTAGCCTCTTTCGGAAGCTACACTACATGTGCTTAGCTGGGCAAAAAGCTCCTTGGTGTCTTCATCTTCCTAAGCTTGAGACTTGGAAATCCATGGAGTGGCCAGATTTCCTTGTTGCTTTTACTTTGACAGTATACATTTATATAGGTGATTTATCTAGCTGGTTTAAATACTTCTTCTTAGGATTGCTATACATAACTCTTCTGGGTCCATAAAATCTAAGAGGAGGGTTTTTGTTTCAGCTGAACTTTTTAAAATCATCTAAAATTACCATTCTTAGAAGTAATCCCAATGAAGTTAATGATCTTCTTTGAGTTATAAAGAATTTAGCTTGCTCTTGTACAGGTTGTACATTACATTCTTGTTAACAGAAGCATTCAATAATAAAAACATCCGTTCTTCTGTTGGCCTACTGTGTGTTATGGAGTTTTGATCCATAAAGTTAATTCATTCCATGTAATTTATTTTGCCAAAAAATGTCTTCTTCTATCATAAGCGTTACATCATCTGTTACCTATCAGCTCTTTGATAAATGTGTACTTAAGGGCCATGACCTATCTTTAGGAGCAGTGCAATGACTCTTACACTTACGACCTCCCTTGTGAAAGTAATCACATTAGTATAAACAGGAACTCTGCTTGAAAAGGAACTGAACAAGCTAAGTGAAGAGTCTAGTGGGATGATTTGTACACATTGAGTCCTATATGTGCATCCATTCCATCTGGATCACTGGAATTTAGGACATTGTCTCAATCACTTTCTAATGACGAAGAGCTGGAAACATGCTCCTCTGCATGTCCTTATGCTAAGAGGCAGTTAGATACATGTCTGCCATTTGTGAGTGTCTCTGGAAATATTTGCAGCATGACATAACTGTTTAGAGTTGGTGTGCTGCAAACTGACTGTTGCCAGTATATCACTGTTGTGGTTTAAGCCCAGCTGGCAACTAAGTACCAGTGCATTTTTGTCTTTGACACATCAAGTTCTAGACTTGGTACTGAAGACATGGAACAACATTGCTCATAGGAGAAACTTTGTTCTTTGTGTGAATCAGTTATTTCAGCGACTGTTTCCAAGATGAGCCCATAGATTTTTCAGACCCAGATGGAAATGAAACTGGTTTTCTCCAGTGAATCTAGTATGCTGTCCTACCGTGAAATATATTACGATACAGCATATCATAGTGCATCATCCTAAGATGGGAATGGACTGTAGGTCTCAAATCTTTGCCTGAGACTTAAGTCTGGAAATTAATATCTTGGCCACTGAATCTTCCTAAGTTTCTTTTTCTATGGTATAAATCAAATCTTCTCATTCTTAACCCCTGGCATTTGTTGTGAGGCAGGTTCTATACAGAGCAAGGTTGTACAAGTTTGAAGGCACTTGGGTACCAGTCCTGTCAAGGTGGCTGTGAGGCTGTGCCCTTGCTGGTTATTCTAAAATCGTTCCATACTGTAAAGCTCTTCTTCCTGGCATTACTTTAGCTAGAATTCACCATGATGACACTGTGTAAGCACATTGCACCAGACAACTCCCTCCCAGAGAGAAAGAAAAAAAAACCCAAACCTACATCCAAATCCACACAAGGTTTTAAAGTGTACAATTTGCTAATGCTATTCTGTCAGGAAAAGCACAAGGACAAGATTTCTAAGGCAATGAGCTGGGGTTTTACTAAGACACACTTAGCAACAGCTATAGAGAAGTTTGCTCATTGTCTGATGTTCCCCTTCTGAAGCAAAGCTAGTAGTACTTTTGTATATCATTTGTAACTCTGAAGAGAGGGACAGTCCCAGGGATGAAATCCCAGACTCGCTGGCAAAATTTCCATTGCACATTTTGCTGTGGGCAAATTTTATATAGTTGCACAAAAGCTCATACTATTACATGTAGGTCTCTCCATAGCAGTTTTAACAATGCCCAGCAGTATAAAGATGGTGAATGCCTCAGGGAAACAAATAAACAAAACAACACCTGGAAAGTAATGTATTGCTAGAACACACACCACCAGCTTGGAGTTCATTATCCCATTGCAGTTCCCATCGTGCAAAAGGATTTTCAAGGAAAGCTCTGTGCAGCCTCTGCACACTTCATCATTTTATAAATTACACTTGTGTCTGAGTGCTTTGCACATGAAAGCAGGCATGAAACAAAGTCTTGGATGTTTTGCTTACCTGGTACATTATTTGCTCTTTTTCCTGCATTTTCTGTTGGGCAATCAGTGTCTTGGGAAGTTGGGTGGGTTTTTCAAGACACAGTATCATGTGTTGCTATTTATAACTTCTCAGGATTGTGAAAGCAGAGCATTTATCAGAGAACACAGAGGCTGATGTAAACTATTTGCAGATCATAGCATTGGGTAAAGGGACAGTGGAAATGCCTTCTTTCTGCTGCAATGATTTTCAGACCTGCAGAGGACACAGAGCATTATGAAGGGAGATAGTAAAAGTGTGAAATGGAAAGTTCTATAAATGCAATGCATGGTATGAATCACATTATCTATTAAAAATCATGGCATCTATAAACAGATCAGATCTTGAAGCTAAGGTGAACAGCTACCAACAACCATGGGCATGGATTAGATGTTAACAGCTAGAGAGAACTCAGATCTGTTTAGCTGTGGTTTGGCTGTTTGTCGTGCAGCAGGGAGAGGCAATGAGTGACCTCCTGAGATCCTTTCCTGACTTTATTTCTGTGATTCCAAAAGTTACATGTACAGTCCATGCTGAACTCAAAAAGCCATCAGGAGAAAGATAATGGCTGTGATAAGACCATTCATGTCTCACATGCTTGTTTTTGTTAGTGTAACTACAGCAAAGCCAAAATAAAGTCAATGATGCAGAGCGCTATTTGAAAGAAAATCTGTCTCAATTATTTCCTGTATTAGTGAATGATAATGGAATAAATATGGAAATGGATACACTTACATAAAGGATTGAAAATAGATATGACAGTGGAATACTGCCATTTTGTCAGTTTAGCTACTTACTGCACCAATATGAACATGAACTATAAAAGCAGCACTCTAATCCTTCACTGCTTGGGTTCTCAGGCTCTACAAAATAAGCTTGTAATTGGGCAGTTATTACCTATTACTGCTTAATTGTGGAAAACAACAGTCGTATTGGACTAAAATATGAGTAGAAGCAATGCCTACTGTAATGTCCACACAAGTAATGGTGTATGACATAACAAGCGTTTCTTATCATTCAGTAAGCTTTATGAGTCCATAAACATGAAGACGACTGGTACCTAATGCTGTGCTCCATAGCATACTGAAAGTGGATGAGAACATATATACCTGCAAAATTAGATGCCTCATGATATAAGGTGCACTTCTGATGCTGAAGAGGGCTTGACTAATACCTGCGTGGAAAAATCCATTCAAGCTCCTGCATATAGGAATACTTGACTGATCTGAATGACACTCCATAGTGCACTGGTTGAGCATTTTTTATCTTCCTGTAAGATATTCTACTCAGAATGAAAGAAGATTAATATAATTTCTTCTCTTAGGGCTAGATTTAAGCAGGGATTTAGGAGTGTATAGCTGCTAGATGGGGATTTCTTTCATTTGAAACTTAAGACTGAAAAGATTTGGACTTCTTATAGTTTGTACTTGTTCAGGCTAAAGTCCAAGTAGCAGTAAGAATGGACTTAAGGAAGAGGAGAAAGGGACTTTGAAGATGTTAAAGATGTCCACTTGTGAAGACTGTATATATTCTGAACTTTATACTCTGCTTAAACATAGCTTTCCTTTGTCACCTTGACACATAAGAGTTTCAATCTCCTTTCCTTGGAGTTTAAAGGAAAGAGAAGGATCGGTGACTAAGGAGTGCAGAATAAGTATGTTCCAGAGAGCACTCCTAGGAAGGCATCTTCAAGGATGTCAGATTTCCAGAGGTTCTGTTGGGGAAAAAAATAAGGAACTGAGAGAGCTGAGAGGCTGGGCTGTGCAAGAGATGGTAGTGCAGATGGCACAGTGAAAGTGGAGACAAAAAAATTACTAATGGAGCAGTTTGGCTAGATAAGAATATGGACTATATTAGGGATAGAAATTGGTAAGTGGCTGCTTGGGGACCTAAATGATATTAGAATTCTTCAGTGGGTATACTGCATCTGCCTCTTCCTCTTCATTTTGTAGCTCTTTAACAAATTTTACAGATTAAATAAAGTACTTTGTCGACTCAGTGTGTCTGGCACTGAATTTCTAAATCCATCCTTTCTATTTCAGTCAGGCATGTCTGGGTGAACAACCTCTATAACTAAAGGAAGTGATAAGAATAATTCTTCCTTGAAATAAGGTCAACATTATCCTCATGTGACTTGAGATATGTGAAAAGAACAAAGACCTACATCAACCAGGTGCTACTAGCAACACTGGGTGCAGACATGTCTTGTCCTATGTCTCAGCTAATAACTAAAGAGTCATCATGAATATCTCAGTTTTCACAAGAACAACAGTATTCCTCATAGAAATATATTCCAGCATCAAATTCACCTTGGGGTGAATGAAATTTTGTCATTATAAAGCAAGTTTTGTGTTATGCCCAAAGCTTTGCATTCAAAGTGCATGTTTACTAAAAAAGTTGCTAGCATTCATATTCTGCTTGGTCTCTGTCATCATAAAGCCTGAACTTTTTTTGTCACATTAAAATGCCGTTTATGGAGTTTTTGTTTGCTTGTTTTCTGCTCCTTTATGTACTTCTGACTTCCCATTTCAGTAGATAACATAACTGATTTAAACTGCTATTGTCAGCTACCTTTACTATCCATACAATATTTTAAATGTGAAAAAGCAGTAATAGTTGTTGCTGCCTGTGGCTGGTTTTCGATAGCATCAGAAAGGTTTGTTTTGGTTTTTATATGCAATCTAAATCTACCTTAATTTAGTATGGAAAGCTTATTTTGCCCTTGCCAAAAAAAAAAAAAAATAAAAAAATAAAAAAAATTGCACAATTCTGTAGATGATTTTTTTTCTACAGAGTGATGGAATAGCACCAGTGACCATAAAATAGGAAAGAGCAGTATGTCTTGCTAGTAGAAAATGACAGTGTCTTTAGCAAAATGAGCTAATTTAGATTTTTATTTGATTGTTAAAAGTACCCTGCATTGAGCAGTAGGTAATCTCTTTAGAAATGCTGAAGTTCCCAGTTTCACTGCAATATTATACTTCTGCTTATCTGTCAATAGGTGATTCACATTCTGTACCATGTCTTCCCTAAGACTACTTAGAAAAAGGAATGGTAAAACAGGTATATTACATTGGAAGACCTACATTATTTTCTCCTCATTTGCCCTAACTGTAACCACTCTCAGCATAAATTAAATAGCATAGGTAGGAAAACTTGTCTTTCTCATATATCTGATTTTTCAGTTCTATGTATAATATTAAATCCATGTACAACTCTTACAAACATACAACCAGTTAAAAAAACTCACAACATAGGACTTTAAAAATAGCCTGTGAAAAGCTTATGATCTACTCTTGAATTATTGTGAAAATTCTCTCTCCTGTTCAGTCCCTTTTGTTTAGCAAGGATAATTTTTTTATCAACTGATGTTTTGCTTCAACTCTTTCAAAACCTGCAGTTATTAATGGTATCTCTTGACCCTAGCTGAACGCTCACTGCAGGACTCCAGGTATAGGAGCAAAATCCCATCTCTCTTTGCTGACTAGTCTAGATGGATGCTGACTTGATCTGGATCCCAGCCCTGGGACCTGCAGAGGCTGCTCTAGACTGCAGGGGCTATGGCAGAAGCAGGTGCATAAGGAGCACACTTTCCATTGTCCAAAATAATGTTACAAAAGAAAAATCACAAGTAATCTATGGGAATCGCAAAGTCTACCTTAATTTTCATATTACAAAACATTTAGGACATGCACCTTTGAAAGGCCTGTGAACAGACTGATGCTGGTTGTGAGCAGCAGCAGGAGGCCAGGAGCTGTGTGCACTGGAGCCCTGAGCTGCAGTTATCTCAAACCAGAGGATGTAGTCACTCTCTTCCTCCTCCTCTAAGGAGCTGGGGTAAAGCAAGAAGACAAGATCAGCACTAACCACAGTGGCTTCCATATTTAAATGGCTTGCCTGACACTATTGATTTTTTTGTGGAGAGGAGGCTATTGCCAGGTAGCAGTCAGGAAAAGGGAAGAGGATGCTATGGGTAGGAATCTCTCTGGAATTCAGAGGACACAATGCTATTTTTGGAAGTGCTACCCCCTTGCACCAATGTTCATTAGCATACATAAAGGTTATGCTGAGTGCATATAAGGCATTGCGAGAGAGATCAAACCCGGTGTTCTGTGCTATGGGTTTAGTGAACCTTCTCGGATTGCCCGACACCTAAAGTATCAGCTGGCCAGGCAAAAGTGTGGTGCTGCTGTATTATGTGAACCACTTTCTATAACTCCAGATAACCTTCATAACATCATATTTGACCATTCTGGTGAGTTGACCAATGTTACATAAAAGAAAGCAGATGGAGGTATGGGTTTCTGTCTTTTGCTGATTTTACAATATTTGTTGATAACCAGTTTCGTTATTGTAATCTGGCACAGGCCACAGAGGACTCTATTTGAGTAATATTTTGTCCTTATTATTAATTTAACTGTCTTTTGCCCTGGTTGCATAAATGCAGCTAAAAAATAATTAATGTTCTATTTTTCTGTGATGGTCAGCTATTACCAGTGAGGAATGACTTTTTGGGGTTTTTTTGGTAAGTCTAGCAGTTTGCACAGCTCTGGTTTTACTTCACACTCTTTCTAAGCATAGCTGTAGCCATTAACAGCAGATTACAGCTCTTGTATTCTAAAGGCACAGAATTCTGGCCAAACTCTTCACTCACTTCAGTGATGTGGGAATATGACCAAAAGGCAATTTCTTGTCCATTGAAAATAGGTCAGGAGGTTTAAAAGAGTTGAACAAAGGCAGAGAGCCATTAACATGGGGTAGAAAGTAAATTCTAGATATAACAATTTATAAAACTGAATTAAAGTGGGACATATTTTATGGAACTACAGTGATGTAGATCCTTTGCACATTTTAGTTTAAATAAGCCAGTTTACATAATCTGGTTCCTTTGAAGATGTGGGAATTAAATTTACAAGTAAAATCTGTTTTTCTGAAGAATTCAGTGAATGTACTTTTCCTTAAAGTCAGTGGTCCTTTTAATGCTGCTCCTTCTTTTGGTGACAGATAATGTTTTAGTGATTGGAGAATTAGAAATGAAAAACTAAGTTAACGCCTTTTCTTTACCCATGTTACTGCTCTGCTAAACAAAGTGTTCTACATCCCAGGGGCCAATGCAGGGCAGTCAAAAATGGAGCTTCCACACCCTGACTGTATTTAGACTGGTTTTCCAGAAAAGGATCTGAGTTTGATCTCTGAATTTAACCTCACATCTAAACAATACAGCATACTGAAGCCATTAACTCTTCAGTGCTAAACTTAGCGATGAGGAATTCCCTAGATGATTTTTGCATTCCATGGCTACTACCACACAAGATTAATGGGGATGTGAGGAATATTCAAGATGCTTAACAAACATAGATCTACATATAAATTGCATTATTCCCCACACTGCCTGGTGAACTAACATTCTTTTCTAACATCTCTAACTAGGTCTTCAAAAATCCTGTGCTGTCACAGATGTTTCTGCAGAGGAAACCACGCTGGCAAGCAAGGAGGAAACAGTAACAGCACTTTTGCTCATTTTACAGAATAGAAGGCTTAACCCATTTAGTGTTAGAACAGGGTCTGATGTTTTACATTGTTTTCATCAATTTCAAGCTGTTAGTACTTTTCACCTAGAAACTTTTGGCAGAGACTGGCTGGACATTTCACATAGGTTCCATTTCATTCTGTTCCCAGGGCCAAATGCCACCGTATCAAAATGCAGATCTTTGATTAGAGGAAGGACTCCAGACCACAGGTTCTTTGAAGTGATCTGGCTTCAGACTCTACTGATAAAACCCAGAGCAAAGTCTAGCTCCATAGACCAGAGGAAAAAAACATCTGCAATACAAGTAAAAAAGATTCATGCCATATCATTGTCAGAAATACATGCAAGCAATGCTGGTGGCTACCACAATTTTGTTTCACCTCCACGACCCATTCAGTATTTTCTGTTCTCAGAACCACAGAACTGTGGAATGGATGAGGTTGGAAGGGAACTCTGGGGATCATCTGGTCCAAACCCCTGCTCAAGCAGGGCTATATAGAGCCCAGGACCACCTCCAGGCAGCTTTTAAATATCTTGAAGGAAGGAGACTCCACAACCTCCCTGAGCAGCCCATGCCAGTGCTTGGTCACCTTCGCAGTAAAAAAGTGTTTCCTCATGTTCAGATGGACTCCGCTGTGTTTCAGTTTGTGCACATTGTTTCTGGTAATGTCACTGGGCACCACTGGAAAGAGCCTGGCTTCAGAGCATCTCTTCACACCCTCCCTTCAGGTGTTTGTATATACACATAGGTGAGATCCCCCTGAGCCTTATCTTCTTCAGCTCTCTCAGACTTTCCTCATTGGACGTCCTCCAGTTTATCATCTTTGTGGCCCTTTGTTGGACTGTCTCCAGTATGTCCATGTCTCTTTTATTCTGGGGAGCCCAAAAATGGATGCATTACTGCAAGTCTGGTCTCTCAATGCTGAGGAGAAGAGCCACCTCCTATTGCCTTTCTGTTCAGTTTTCTTTTTTAAACTAGGACCAAGGAAATTGTACTTTCCTATATCTTTACCTCAATTTGGTAAAAGGTATTTACCCAACAGGAGTTGTAGAAACCATTGAACTTTCACAGTGGTGCTTTGTAATTTAATTCCTAGCCTGGGTCAAGACAGAGGACACTTGAAAATTTGTAATGTTCATTTATGTAATTCAAATAGTGGAAAAATGGTTTCTGCATTTGTAAGTTATTCCCTTTGCTGTGCACCTTATTGCTAATCTAGAATTGAAGCTTTGGCTTCTAGCAGTTGGACTGCTTTGTATGTTTGGATACCATATTGAAGACTTTTCTTTCTGTAAAGTAATACAGTATCCTCAAGCACCCTGTAAAGCAGGTTTTCTGCCATTCATATAATTCTTTTTAGGAACCTTTCAATTTCTTTTTACATTTTCTTTTGAAATATGGGCATTGGGTAGTATTATGCCAGTCATGATCTGTTGTATGTGGTAGCATCAGATACACCTGTATTAGCACAAGCCACATACTAATGCTTTTGTCTTTCCAGATTTACCCAGAAGATTGCTAAAAATGCAGCTGCTGAGGCAAAAGGTCATTGATTTTGCTCACCCAAAAAAATGTTGTTGGTGGCTAACTCTGAGCCCCCTTGTCATGTCCCAGCCCTTCTCTCTGCATGGATAGTGTGGAAGTGCATGGATAACCATGTCCAATGTCCTCAATCTTACTGCAGCTGTACCTCTTTAGAAACATCAGCATTGTGACCACCTGTGCATCAGGGTGCTGTGAGCAGCTAGGGTTCCCTCCCCCTGAGCAGGTAAGGCATGGCTTCCCAGCCAGGACCATCACACCCTCTCCAGCCAGGGACCAGGGCAGGCTGGTGAGCATTTGGGACAGGGATATGGCCAGGTTGAGATGTCAGCCTGCAGATGGGGGCCAGGATCAGGCCTAGTGAGGGGAACCACAGTCACACAGCCCTGAGGTGGCCAAGCTTTGGTGGAAGGCAAATGGTAGAGGCTTGGCTCAAAACAGGTTTGAGCCTGTTCAGCCCTTGCTGAGGCTCCCAGCAGCACTGCCTGGTAGCCTCTTCCCACAGCCACCAAAGGGACCCTGAACCCTGCAGCCAGACCTGCAGGAGCAAGGGTGCTCTTGGACCCCTGTTGTTATACCAGCTATTACCACATTAGTGGGAGCTGAGGTTCAAACACTGACTTTTGCTCTGTTTAATCTATTAACTTATTTGGCTGTCTCATTCTTGAGCCTATCATCACCTCCATGGATAAGGACTGAATAATTAAGCCTTTTTCCTCTGTTAGGTCAGGATATACCCTGCTGCAATGGAAAGGATGCATGTGTGAGAGGAATTACGCCTCACTGCTTGTGAGTGCTGTGTTTGCAGGACAGACGTACAGTTTGGTGAATCTGGTTGTTATATTGGCCAGCAATGAAAAAAACTATCATGTCCTTGGAGCTGAGAATTTTCAGCAACAAAACGTAGAGGGAGACTATAGTCTCCATATACACTCATTCTAAATTCCTAATTGTTTGTAGGTGTTATTTTTCGTTATCCTTACCCACTTGCCAGGCAGTTAACCAGTAGCTAATAACTCTCATGTTGTAGGTCACTGAGAATGCTTCAGTGCCATCAACCCTAGCTGGAAAAGAACATTAGGCAATCCAGGAAACATTTGGTTATTAAAAGCCTTTAGTAAGGACTTGTTCCTTCCCCAATCACCTAGTTGATATTTGAGATACTAGATGTTCCCACCTGTCTTGTCTTTTCCAGGCTGATGAAATGCAATGATCTCTTCCTGCTAAAAGAGCCAACAAGTGGCAGGTAATCACAGAGGGTGTGGAGTAGGACTATGGAAAGCCAACAGGCAAATGGAAGCATCTCATAAAATGGCTCAAGCTCAACAAAAAAACTACATTAGACTGCCTGTCCTACTTGGGGTTTGGTACACAGGATTTCTGAAGTTCACATTTAGCATGGGGTGTACTACTGTTTTGAGTGGGAATGTGAGATGTAGGACTAAGTAGGTGACTGTGATACAGTGATTGTAAGTCTGCTCCCTGGTGCTTATCTCTACTGTATCTATTGTTCATCTCCTGTCTATTGTTATGGTTATTACTTACAATAAAAGGATACTGATTTACAAAACACTTGAACTTTATTAACAAGGTATTGTTGTGGGATGATGAAGTCATTTGAGAGCTCCATAGGAGGAAGGGACGACTTGATGGAGTGTGAAGTAAGTACTGGCAGGTGGCAGTGGTTTGCATGCTTTCAGATCTCTAGCTCTAGGGTCATATTTCCTCTGGTTGTCAGTTTATTCCTTACTATTGTTTCCAGTGTTGTTTCCAGTGTCTTATGTTTCATTGTCTGGATTGCATCCAGCTGCATGTCTTCTTAGCCCTTCCCATAAGGAAAGCCATACTAGGTTGGAGCTGAAGTACAGTTCCTTACTGTTCTCCTTACTTACTGTGGCAGCAGTAGATTTTGCAGAGGTGTAGAATGATATTGCAGAAATTTGCTCCTTGAGATCCTGATCCTTTTATTTCCCCACTTTAGACCAGATACTTAAACCCTAATTAGAGTCTTGAAGCAAAAACTCCATTTAAGGCCTTGGGTGCTGAGTATTTTTAACCCTACTGTGCAAGATCAACATCTTGTAAAAGTTCTCCTGGGAATACTGAAGTAAAGGGATAGGGAAGGGTGAGCAAAAGAAGTATTTAATGAAAGATGTTAAACTATTCCAGACAGGATCCTTAAGGGAATATCATTCAAGAGGAATCCGTAGGTGGTAGGAGACAACCTGGGAAAATATGCCGCAAATATCTTTTACAGCCTTCTGAGAAAGGCTGGTGGAATAATATAAGAAGCGTTTTCCTTTCTTGCCACATTCAGTTTCTTCCTGTGTGCTGTGCTGGCAAAGTGTTGAGCATCCTGTAGAGTACTGTCTTTATGTGAATGCTAACAGGTTTCTATGGCTATAAGCCACCGGACTGAGAGAGACTACCTCCAGTGAGTTTTTACAGGCCTCTGGCAAGTGACCTCTCTGGCTCCGTCCCTTCCTCTTCTCCCTCTCCAGTGCTGGCTCATCAATGTGTTTGCACTGGGAGATGAGAGCAGACCCTCAGTGGCCACAGCAAGCTCCTTAGAGTACAGTGTAGATGTTGCTGCTGCAACCCATCCCCTCAATAAATACTGCCCTTATACATTCTTCTTCTATCACAAGGCAAGATAGGTAAAGCATAACCTGAAATCTGCATGGCATAATCCACTACGCAACTACATGTCCGAACAGAAGAGTTCTCGGTTATACTCAAACAATTTGTTGCTGAAACAGCAGTTTAATTATAAGATAATCTTTAAAATGTGAATTCATCTTTATTTCATGGAAAAGACGTTTTTAACAGAGACATAAGAAAATCATGAACAATTAATCAATCCAATCAATGATCAATGTATTATAATCTGTTGCATTTCCAGCCTCTAGAAAAGCAATAATCCTGCCAGGAGAACCATGCATGTTTTCCCTAAGACTTTACTGAGATCTCATGCAAGATTTCAATGAGCTTTTCATCAGGCAGTTCTTACATTTAAAAGGCAGAGTAGTTCCTGGGTTATAACATGGCCTTAAGAATAGATTCCTGGGCCCCTGGATAGACTAGTACCTGGAGCAGGCCTAAAAAACCTGTGTAATCAGCCTCTGAAATTACACGCAATGTGGCACAGATCTCTTCACCCCCAAGCCAGAAGGCATGATCACGTCATAATTCCTAGCTAGGTGAGGGTGCAGCCACTTGCTAAAGTCTTTGTTTCCAAAACATGAATACGTTTTTTCTTCCTTAGGGAAGAGAGGAAAGGAACAATTTTAAGGCTGGTTCTGGTCACAACAACAGACCATTCAGATCACATCAGCGCAGATAAGAGCCCAGATGAAGTTTCCATTCACCTCCACACAATGGGGAGACAAGCTTAGTTATGAGTGTTCTCAGGGTGTTTTTCTTATCCACACACCCAGAAAAAATAGCTATTTTTCTCTGAAAGTTACTAAAGAATGAATCATGTAAAGGCTCACTTACCACAGTCATAAAGCCTTCAATATGTGTCTAGTTGCTCCAGTCTCTGGATATGGCAGTTACCTAGTATATGTTCAAATTATCTTAAATCAAGATAAGTCTTCACTGAAGATCTTAGCTGCTCCCTTCTGGTTTGGGCAAACCACATTCCCATAGGTGGTGTTGCTCTGTAACCTCCAGGTTTGACTTCCCTTGAGGTTGCTATTGAACCTCCATGGGATTTTTGGCAGTAAATAGATACTTACCCTCTGACTTGTAAATCCCCAGAAAGGCACTGAAGGAATTGCAAAGTGAGAATGATCTGCTTATTAAGTGATGACATTTTGAACTGAGTCTAATGACTGTAATTTCTGTGCTGGAAAGACAGCTCAAAAGGTCCCTTATGGGGAAAAAAAAAAGGGTGTCAAAATGTCCCTCTTCAAAAGCAGATTATGGTCACTGTGTCTAGGGGCTTTATTTGGACATACCAGATGTGGTTGGCATCCTGACATGCTAACATTTCATACTGAAACAGACAAAGAAATAATTTAACATCAGCTTCTATGGACAGATAGTGAAAACCATGAATTAAGGTCAATTAATCCATTGTGACAATGAATTAGGATAACTGGAACCTTGCTTTGGCCAGAAGATGAGTTGTAGGCGCATTGGGTTGTCTAGCAAATGAATGCTTTAAATGTATATTAATTATTTTAATTTTTATTTTTTAAGAAAGACAGCATTTTAAATAAATGATGACCTCCTTTGGTTATAATATTTTTCACTCCTTCTGCTTCTATAACTAATTAGGTAAGACAGTCATTCCACAAAGTCTTTCTCCATTAAGCACCATTATCTATCAGTTAAGTCACCACACTGTGCCTGCACAAAAACACATAGTTTCCTTTTCAGTGCTACAGGGCATTGTAAATCACAATTAAAAAAAAAAAAAAAAA
>NDXB01003514.1:51286-72357 GCA_002631895.1 Agapornis roseicollis | reverse complement strand
TCCTATCCTATGTATCATGCGTCTCAGTAATTTTCCATTGCTACTGCTACAAAGCCAGCTAATGTTACATGTTACAAAGCAATGCTAATGTTACAAACCCAAACTTAACATTACTTAAAATGTAAACCCCTTTAGAATTAGTCTTATTTTGTAATTCTGTACCCCCCTTGTTTCAGCATTAAGGATTCCACCAGCCTGTGTTAATACCAGTGTCTTTATTTGATTTCACAGTAAACTCTTCTTTCTTTGAGTGAGTTGCTAACTTATCTGGATGGTGTCTCTGTGTAATATGGCCTTACCTTGCATGCTGCTTCCTGAAAAAGTTCCTTGATTTAGTGTGTGGAAGTGTCTCCCCCTTTTTCTGCTGTGCTAGACAGGCTTTTTTATTTATGTGTATTTTTTTCCCCTGGGGATGTTCAAGCATGTCTGTGTTCCTTTAGCAATTCAATTCCATATGTGGAAGGGGTGGGATAGAGGGAGAAGATAAAACCACAATGACCCCAAAATGAATGCATTTTTAATCAGATGAAATCTTTATGCTTGCTGGACAGCCTTGACACACTTGGGAGAGATTGGTACTTTTATCAAATGTTTCAAGATGATGCTTACAAAGTAAAAGTACTGACTGCTTTTTTTTGGTATTCACTTTTTAAGAAGTTTTTTCCTGTTTCTGTTTCAATTGGATTGCCTTTTCCCACTGTGTCAGGGGCAAGTGGTCCTTTGGTACCAGCAGGCCACACAGTGCTCATCTGTCTTGTGAGGCCTAGCTTGTGAGAATGAGAAGGTCAGGAAAGGAAGCCTGTGAGTAAGTGGTGCTGTTTTTAGATTTATGGAGATGGAGTATGTGTGCATACCAGCTCGAGGGAATTTGAAGCCCTCTTTGGATTTATCATTACTGTAATCCTTCTGTCACAAAGCTGAAGACTGAAACAACAATGTTAGAAAGCTGCCAGCAAAACAAGACTCCGTAAGCTTCTGTGAAAAGGTTTTATCGGATTAGTAGAGGAGCTCTGAGTTAGAGGTGTTTTGGGAACTGCTGGTGGTACCTGTGCCAAGGGTAGCTGATGATCTCTGTGGTGAGCTCTGGGGTGAATAACTTGTATTGGCACAGAATGTGGCAAAGCGAGACAGAGGGAGGGCTTGACAAAAGACTTTGATACATAACATTACATAACAATTTGTTTTAGACATTTCATTGCTTTGAAAAGAGAACAGGGAACTGGTCAGAAAAGCAGAAGTCTCTCTAGCTGCTTGGGTAGTGAGGTGGAGGAAGGGAAACGGATAAAGGAGGCTCATGCCAAGTAGACCATCTCCTTCTGTTTAAACTATTCACAAGCATGTCATCCTGACAGCACACCACTCCTGACTGTTCCTGTGAGTGATTTGGAGAGAGCTGTATGCCCTATTTCCCTTCCATCACTCACTCTCACATATGCATCTACCATCTCTCAGTGACAGAAAGGAGCTTTTCCCTACAGTAATTTTTCTCTTGTCATTGTGGTTTGATAAGATTAGTAGACAAAGAAACTTAGTGCCACCATACAAAGCACTTAGTAAACAGCAGCTGATTAAACAAGCTACTTGTTGCTCTGATTTTTGCAAATAAAATAAGGCAAGAGATTTTGCTGACCATAATAGTTCCATGGAGGCTTACTACACTACCGTATCAAAAGCCACCCTGTTTAAAATGAATAGTATAAATTGCAGGAGTACAGCATAACTCATTATCTGCACTTAAAATGTCAGGGTAGCCACAACTTTTGCCAAAGATGAAGGCATTCCATCCTACTTTGAAGCAAAAAGATAACCATTTTGAGTCTCGTACATATCTAGTTCATATGAATTCTTTGGTCACCAATAGACTCTTTCCTGTGCTTTCTTTTTGGGCCTGAAAATCCAGACAAGAAATACGTTTGCATTTTTCTTGTCTGCAAGTCATAATAATTAACCACTGCTTATGTCTTCTTGCACTGTAATTTTTTTTAAACAGATCAATAAGGCAGATGTTTTTAAAGTATTGACCCCAGTTCAGCAATTCACTTAATTAGTTTTTTTCTAAAGGCTCTTTTAAATCAGTGGGTCTGAAGCACATCCTTTGGTGCTTAGCTTAGGCTATGCTAGAATATTTAGAAAACTTGAGGAAAGGTAGTGATTTTTTGTGCTGTGGCCAGTCTTTGTCTGCATTTTGTCTGAGGTGTGAAATACAGGCCATCTTTTACATGGTGTCTTGTGAGGGAGCAAGGAGCCTGATATGATGGAAGTTATAGATGGCAGGTATGATTTTTATCTGACCATTGCAGTTGACTGTCTTGTGGTAAACCTGTTTCGTACCATTAGCAGTAGTAGTTATTGCAGTAATGCATACAGGGAGATAGGTGCTAGTCAGTGCAGGCCGGGGAACACCATCTTTAGTGGTAAAAGTCTAGGGTGCAAGGCACTGTATGCTGGACAGCAGGCTTCAAGGTGGTGGAAGCCAGCATGGAGCTTCCTGACTGCTCTGAGGCTCCAGTGAGTGCTGAAAGCCTCCTGCAGTCCCTCGCTGACTGGACCATGTGAGTAGTACAAGAAGAAGGAAGGAAAAAATCCCAAAAAGAGGCAGAAGAAGGGGAATTTGGGAGAGGAGATATCAGAAGGTGAGGGGCGGGGGTGTGTGTGTGTGTGTGTGTGTGTGAAGGGAAGAGAGGAGAGGGGAAGAGGGTGGGCAGAAGTGTTAATCATCAACTTGCCTGTTCCTAGATTATTAACAGTCTTAGGGTGTTGTGCTTCCTGATGAAGACTATGCGTGCACTGCACCTTCCCCTTCCGATTCCCTGTAGGGAATCTGGTAGAAGTAGTTTGCGAAGTGCAAAAAGGAGAAGCTTTACTGTAAATGCTGTAACATATCCTGCTGTTAAGATATATAAACCATGGCACATGACTAGATGTGCACAAAGAGAACAGCGTCCCCAGGGTGCATTGATAACTCTTTACACTGTTCACCAGTGTTTCTGTTAAATTAACTTGTCCTCTCTCTTCCATTGTCTGTGGAGTATGTGTATGGTGTCTCTGAAGCAGGCCAACAGGAAGGGTCACTGCCTGATTAACTGTTTTACAGACTTCCTCTTCACAGAGGAGCAATGAGAGGATTTGCAAATACTGGTCCTCATTGCCAAATTTACTGTAATTCAGCATTAGATGGTGGTCAAAGAAGGAAGTGTCAAAGTTATGCATTTTACCATTCTGTTTCTCAGTACATAACCTGACGCCTCACTGGTGACCTGAAGGCTCAGTTGCCAGTGTGACACTCACTGTGATAATGTCTTGGCAGGTATAAAAATGCAGTTCACTTGTTTGCTCTTTGTTTCTTTATACTTATCTAAGATGTCTGCAACTGAAATAAATACATATGGTTTGTTTTCTTTTTCTTTTAGTTTACTTTGTCTTTTGCTGGCACATGGTAGAAGGCCTGTTTCCATCTATAGAAGCTACTGCTACTAATTATGAGCTGTATTTGTACAGTGTCTTGGTTGCAGTTGGAAAAGGCACCAGTTGTGCCAATGATGACCATAGTTAAGGGCATAGATAGTACATACTTCACCTCCGCTCCTAAATATGCATATAAACACCTATAGCTCTGGTCTGCCACTATGTGTCTGTCCTGCCTCCCCCTCTGTGTTTCCCACTTCAGAGCAGCACTTCCACCCCACACCTCTAGCAAAGCCAGCTGCAAGCCCTCACTGGGCTGTTTCTTGCTATCACTATTACCACAGCCAGTCATGCCTGTGCAGCTGCCATCTCTGATCTCCATCCCAAGGAACAGAAAAAGACAGGGATGAAGGTTGCTTTCTTTGGCTGCCCAACCAGCTGGCATCCTGGGAGAGCAGCTCCCATCCAACCTCCAGCTTGGCTCACCACCAGCTGCCCCTGTGGTGGCTCTGAGTACATGCTGCTCTCATCACACTGGCTGCCAGAGAGGAAAGGTTTTGGAGAGGAAAAGGGAAAAGGAGGGAACAGAGCCAAAAAAGACCACTCCAGGCTTTCTGCATCCTCAGGAAACATCCTGAACCCATACCAGAGAGAACACTTCCCTGCTCAACAGTCAGTGTGCTGCTTCCTGCAGAAACTACCTTGAATGCCCAAGAACGTTGTTATTTTAAGACCCACTCCTGAAGTGTCTTGAGAAACCTCCCAAGGGCCATTTCAGTGAGCTGCAGTGGAAGCGCCTCAGTTAGGTTCCAGAGGGGACTGTGATGGAGCTGAGCAGTCAGCAGGAATGGGCTGGAGGGCAGCTGGGCAGGGAACCCTTGAGGCACGGCTGTGTCCCATGGCTGTGCAGGGCCACTGCCTCGGCCAGTGGGTAGAAGTCTGTGGCAGTAGGCATATCATCAGCCAGCCTGGAGGGCTGGTCTCTTCTGTCAGGTGGTGGCAGCATAAATCCATGGCAGAGGCTTGACCAGTGGAGAAGTGGGAATTCAGCAGCCTGTGTTCAGATCTGGAGTCTGATATTGCCTGCAGCTGAGTTTGGGACCAGGTTTCTTTGTCTATGAGTTGAGAGCTTTTGTGAATAGCTTTAAGATGTGCAAATGTAAGGCTGGAACTTAATTTGTTGTGTGCATGCATGTCTGTGCTTATGCATGATTTCTTTGCTCAGAGTTGCCTAGTTTTTGTCTACAGACATCTAACTGGGGCAAGTACCAACTGTGTAAATATTGTGGGGGGAGCCATTACAACCCTTGGGATTTTTTTCTTCTCACTAACCAACCTTAAAACAGATGTATAGTTATTTCATTATATGATACTATTACAAAATTGCCTTGAATCTGGAAAGCCTATTTCCCTTTTGCAGGGAAAGGTGCTGTCACTGTATACGCATTCACTCCTTTTAATTGCACACACACTAGAGAGATTGTGCTGTTGAAATGTACAGTGTAGTCAGAGCAGTACAACTTTATCTGTAGGCAAAGCCTTAGAGGTAGAGACTACACATGTTGTTCAAGCATAGCAGAAATTATCTGATGGTAATCTATTATATCTAATATAGATTGTGGACAAAAGTAATTAAAATAGATAATGTAAACATTCATTTACACAAAATCTTGTGCAGCAACAAATGTGCTTGTGCAGGCAAGGTCTTCTGACAAGGTGGTGGGGAGGCAAAAATGGGTTGGGGGATGTGAGTGAGACTGCTTCCTTCTAAAGTTAACATGGGAGATAACTGGTCTCATCAATTAGCCTTAATTTGGTGCAACTGCTGTGATAACAAACACTTGAGAACCATTCATCTCTGTCTTTATGTAGTGCAGTAATGTCTTAGCAGCCTCAGAAGCCCAGACAGCTCTGACAGTTTTGGGAGGACCCTTGTGGCATAACTAGGGTACCCGCCAAGTGTGACGGTGTTAGTCTGAACCTTGTTGTCCTCTGGCAGTGGAGAGAAACTTACAGTGAGCCAAAGGGGACAAAGAAAAACACCTCCCTGGTGTGGTGCTGCCTCCACTGCGGCAGGGGCATGTGAGGCCATGAGAGGTGTCCTGGGAAGCGGCCTGAAGGAGGGACTGTGCTGTGCAGCTGGGGTTTCCCTGTCCCTATGCACATCTGCTTCGAGGTGGTGGCTTGTCATTTCCTCAGCCTGCACTTTGGGTTGCCCCCGTAAGCCTCCAAAGTGAAACATTCAGGGGAAGGGTTATGGGTGCTGTGTACTGTGTGTGAGCTGGTAAGTCCTCATGGGTAGCATTGCTCACTTGCCCTGGGCCCACAGGCTAAGAATACAGGAATAATAGCTAAAAAGAGATGTTGTCCAGCTTGGGCAACTCCGACACCAACAGAACAGTTTGCCTGTGTTGTGGCTGTCTTTTGTGACCTTTATTAACTCACAAGAGCTTCAAAATATGTGCAGTTCTTTAAATGCTGCAGGGGAGAATAGAAAAGAAATGTGGTGTAATCCTGTGGGTGATTAGTAGCAGAACTGAAAAAAAATTAAGGGTTGACAAAGAATGAAAGGCTGGAATATTTAAGGAACTATGAAAATATCTTTCTGCCACACAGATGAGGATATTCCGCAGAGGATGTCTGGGCTGGTTACTATGCCTTTATTCCCCACTGAGAACCTGAATGTACAGCAACGGTCCTTACAGATTTCCTTAATAAGCCTGCACTTACTTACAAATTTGCTTTTCTGCTGGGGTGGTGCTTGTCACCTGTCCCCTGGGACTCATTACTGGAGATGCTATCTGTCTGCATTGATTGCTTGAGATACGTTTTCCTTAGCGCAGCTCATCCAGGTTTGGCTCCTGGGGGAGAGGAGGGGACTGAAGGGTTTTCCTGGGTGATGAAAGAGGGCTTCAAGAGCAGGCAAAAATAATCTTAAAATTTTATTAAACTGTATTATTTTTTTCTTTTCCCAAGTGTGGGAAATGAGCGTGAGTGCAGCAGGAGGGAGAGGGAGACCGGCAAGGACCACAACAGAGAAGTCTGTGCGCTGCAAGCGTGGGTTTCCCCTCTTCCCTCCGCAGCGTGTCTGTGAAGTGTACTCTGGAGTAAAGTTTGTGTTTGATCGCGGATGGCCTCACGCTCTGCACGTAGCACTGTCGTTAAACCATCATCCCGCTGGCCTCGAGCCAGAGCTCAGCGGCACAGGGGCGGGCGGGCTTTCTGCGCTGAAACAGCCTTTATTGATACATTGATGCACTGCGCATGTTTACAACTGCTAATTGGAGGGTTAATCTGAATATTCTTGACTGAACTAATTCACTGGCAATAGCCTTTTAAATTTCAGGTCCCGCGGTGATGGTATGCCTGCTCTTCACAGCACACTAATCCTCTTCTGAAACTGTATTGTCTCTGTGTGCGTGCAAGACACAACGACCACAGCGAGCAGCGGTGCAGCCTGAAGTGTAGTTTTAGGTCAGAGGAGGATGTTAAGTAAAAATGTTACCTAGAATCATAGGCTGATTTGGGTTGGAAAGGACCTTAATTCTAACTCCCCTGCCATGGGCAGAGATGCCTCACACTAGACCATGTCACCCAAGGCTCTGTCCAGCCTGGTCTTGAGCACTGCCAGGGATTTTGCCCTTGCAGAAGTTGAGAGAAGACCTGGGAAACAGAATAAAAGTGTTAATTGCCATATCTGCAGAAATGTGTAGTTTAATTAAACAAACAAGGAAGGAAGTTAATTCCTTTAATTATTACAGGAAGCAAAGATGGTCCCTGTAAGGGCAGTTTGGATCCAATGTTGGTTTTAGATTTGTTACCATAAGTTTCATTATTCTGTTTTCTCCTGGCCATGCCTGGGAATTCAGTGGTCTGAAAGCAAGACGTGTTCTTTTATCTTGCTTTTTTTAAAGAAAAAAAAACATAGGGGCAGTGTAGACACTGTGCAGCGGAAGATGAATGCCTGGGACTCTTTTGCCCAGGAAACCACAAGTCTCATTTCTCTTCTTGGAAGCTTGGAGAACTTCTCCCTTGGCTGGGTCCTCTCATAGTTTCCTGAACTGCCCCTTCACTTCAGGACCCCAGATAATATCCAGCCATGGGGACAGCTCGATAAAGCTTGCCACTGTCTCCAAAACTTGGTTTGCAATTGCTCCCTATTCTCTTGACAGTCACAGATAGTTGTTGCCAACACGAAGCGTGGCTGTTCTGTGGCTTTCTACTTCACAGTAGCACTGCCCTGGCAGCCAGCTTGAACTTGAAGGGCATTCAGATTTATCTCTGACTGTTCTGTCACAAGCTGGAGCTGTCCTTCACATTAATGGGTCATGAAGAACTAAATTTTGTTGTCAGTCAGAAGCCTCCTAAGCCCCATCACAGATTCATTTAACAGGGAGCTAATTTTTAAAGCAGCATCAATCTGTGATCTAGCTTCCTTAAAGACAGATTCCGTAAGATTTGAAAGCTTAGGGGGTGCTCCTTAAGCTACCTCTAGATAACATGCCCCTCATGAGTGGCATGGAGATAATCCATGAACAGAGCTGTCATAGGTAGTCTTTTGTTTCTACCCTTAGTTCTAGAAGATTAATAAGCAGAAGCAGTTTTCCATTTTATGGTAATTAGCATAATGTCAGATAATAATAGCATTCTGGTTGGTAAGCAAAGATAAATCAGTATCTTTGCATGTTTTTCCTGCAGATGAGAGCAGTAGTCTTTGCCACAATTCCCGCTCTCAGGCTGTTCCTCAAAAAATTCTCCAAAATGTGCCTCTGCACCTGGAAATGATAGTCAACCTACAATAGTGCATACAAAAAGACCTAATAGAATAAAAAGTAGGAGATAGGTTTTTCAGTTTTTGGAATATCTAAAGTGAATGTATTTTCACTTTTGTGACTGCATCTCTTGCCATAGAAATGTCTCCTCCTTTTCACTAAAATTTTCAAGGTTGCTGATATACTACAAGATCAAGGAGCAAAAGTAGCTTTGATCATATCAATCTCTCTAAGATATAATGCTCCAGAGATGAGTCATCTACTGGTACAAGGTCCTATCAGTCTTTTGTGTCTGTTTGCCATGGGTTGTTTGACCCTTCAGTAGATACTTGTCACTCGCATTCAAGGTACCTTTGTTGTGTAGGACTATAGCAAGCTAATGAAGGAAGTGTATTCAGGAAACTGTGCTTATAGCTGAGTTTGTAGTTTGATCTGCTTTGCATTTAATGAAAGAAGGTAACTGCCCTAGGGGTTTTATTGTTGTTTGTGTTGGCTTTTTGTGCTATTTAGATGTTGTCCATATGGCTTTGGTTTAGGCCTCTGTATGACGATGAAAGTTGAAGTAAAACATTGCCAAATTCTAGCACTTTCCCCAGTGCTTCTTAATTTCTGAAAATAGGCTACTTCCTCACACAGGTTTTTCCCTCTCTTGCCTCCACCTCTGAGCAAGAAGCTGACCAAAGAGGAGGTTTAGCTCCATAACAGCTGTTTGACAGAAGACTGATACTCAAGATATGGGCGAGGAAATGATGTACTGGTTTCTCATGTAATACTGCTAATGAAGCCCATTTCATGTTTTGACTGAAGCAAGCAGGGTTTCACACTTACTTCCTGCTTGGAATTAGTGATCCCCCTTCCAATGAATCTAATGTCTCTGATTCTTTTTTATTCTTTTTAGATGTTTTAATGTGATTTCCTTCTCTCTGTTCCCTCCCATCTCTACAAAGTATTAAATTAGACCAATTTTGCTAGTTCATGTATAGCAGATGTATGTGTTAACTTCCATAAATTCAAGCAAAGTAATATTTAATAATTTTCACAAATAATTTTACACTTAACCATTATAAGCTACACAGTAGAAAACACTTGGGTGTAATTGAGTGCAACAAGAAAGTACTCAAGAAACACCCCATTGTGCCTGTGTGTCAGACAAGCCTCAACTGAGAATCTCTTGTCTTTGATCATGAAATGTCAGACTACTCATGTTCTTTTAATGTAGAACATGCTGTGTGCCTTTCCCTTTCTGGCTGCACAGACTGTGCACATCTACAGACTAAAATCAGGTTGAGTACAATATGCAGTCAGACCCAAGTTAATCAAGTGAATCGTGGTAGTCTTCATTTCTTAAAGTCTGATTGGGTAATTTTGCTTGTGCTAAGGTTGGGACTGAAAACCACATATTGGACTGAAATTTGGGGAACTTGGAAGTGTGCAGCCAAATAAAAATGTATTTGAAAGCTGCAGTGGCTATAGCATCATTAATTCTTATTAATACCTTGGTTTTCTAGATAACTATAATAGTGATATAGTAGGTCAGTGTTGTTTTGTGTCTGTATAGTACCTTTCATCTAACAGACTTTACAAGTAATTTCTGAATTTAACTATTTGATGTACAAGCTGTATGCAGAGATAATCTATACCAAGGATCAAAACTAGTAGCTGTTCAGCACTATACAGGACAAATCTGGTACATAAAATGGCAAAACATTATGGAGTCTTTAGCTTAGTCTGCAAGGGTGGTTGGTGCTGGTAGGATAGTTATGCGGATCAGAATTTTCTCTGCTGGTTGCAAAGGTCATACTAGTTCTGAGAAGAAAATACGTGATCAGTATAGGGTTACAATGCCACCTATACAGTCTGTGCTAGGAGTGCATGGGGGCCCTTGCTTAGCGTTAGCAGGCGAAGGTAGCATCTCCTTCTGGTCTGTCATCACTGCTTCCTATTGAGCAGTGTTCATTTCTACTTATGAGCCTCTTCTAGCTGAGGTATTCTCTGTGGCATTTTGTTCCAAGTATCAGTCCATTCCAGCTCTGCTTATTTTATGAAATGTAGCAGAATGGTGCCTCACAGCAAGGTCCTGGCTATCAGCTAAGAGAACTTGTTTTTTTTTCCCCTTTCTAGAAGCATTGGGAGGCAGGGAAAATCCTCTCTATGGAACTGTTTTTTTTTTTTTTTATCTGCCTCCAAACTTTGCTGGTCTCTTGCAGTTTGAGTCGCAGATTTCTCCGGCTTACTGGAGTGTGATACTTAAACTGAATGATGAATAACTTATTTTGCAAGCCTCTGTGCAATGTGGAAGTTACTGATGATTTCTGTCTCCTTACTAAACCTGGTAATTACTGCTTGTTTAACTGGTGGTTGATTTGCACCCTCTTGGGAAACCTAATATCTCTAAAAATGACAGTGCAGAAACTGCAGTCTTAATGATTTGCTTTTCATTTTCCAAGTTTTGTAGGCTTTAATTTATGACCATCAACTAGACCATCAGAGCACTGGACTTCAAGCTATGGCATGGGTGGGTGCAACAGCAAAGTAGTGCACCTGTATGTCAATTTTAAACAACAGCTGAACAGTTAAAGACAAACTCATGTATTTTAACTTTATGTATTGGGGGATAAGGAGCTGCAGTGTTGCTGAAACTTGCTTTGAGTTGTCACACAGGGGATTTAAGTCAACTAACAGCCATTGTAATGGATAATGGATTGTACTGGAAATAAAGAAGTAAGGTACATTCCTGGTTATCACTGCTGACTATTGTTAGTTTAGGTTTGGAGATGGTTAATCAAGGGAGATGCTTCCAAAGTGAGAGTGTGCTCTTCTGGACACAATAGCTGAAAGTATAGGCAATGATTTTTACTGACACTCCACTTTCTCACCTGGTAAATGGTTTGTTCATTATGATCCAGCCTCTGACTTTTGTAGCTGGCCCAAATACCAGTGTTCACCAGTTAACTAAATTAAGTCTGGGTCACGTATCTCATCTCCTGTTTCTTGTTTGCTCTGAATGAATCCGAAAGTAGTGCTAACAGCTGGAATCCCTGCTGAGGGCAGTTTGATCTGCTCTGGAGCTGCTCCAGCCAGTGCTCTGATAAAGCTTGATATCATTTCAACAGGCTCTAGGAGGACCAGAATGATTTCCCGTCATTGTTTAAGGTTTCATTCAAATATTCGCCATGCCAGGAAAAAGGATATTTCACTTCTGCTGTTGTCCCTTCGCTGCTGCTACTAGAAAACTTTTTTTTCCCCCTTCTTTTCTTAAAGTTAAGCTAAAGTGTGGCCAGTGCTTTTGAATTCTGTGGGAATTTGTTCTACTTCTTCATCCCCGGGGACTCTGTGCACTACAGATGCAAAAGGTGCACACTGTGAATAAATAAATAAATAAATAATGCATCAATGTCTCAGAGTCAAAGCACATGTTCTGCTAAGAGAACATTACATGGTGGAGGCTGGAGAAAACTGGCATTCTGCCCAGGTTTCGACAGTAAGTAAAGCACCTAAATCCCTTTAAGGACCTGGCCTGCAGTCTGTTATTCTTCAGCAGCTTTTTGATTGTCACATTAAAAATAGTAATATTGGACTGATTTTTAGGCAGCTCAGTGGTCTTGGAGTAATGTCTTAACTTCAAAGAGACTTCTCTAAGGTGTCCATGATTTTGTGTTGTACAACTTAAAAGGAGGTATTGTCAGTTGACAAAGTTTTATTCCCACCATGTGCCATCTGTCTGATATGATTAGTAGAGCCTTGCTGAGCCAGGTCCTGTGCTGGTGGTGTAGATGTGCAGCATCCTGGCAGCAGCTGTGCTTGCTGCAGAGAAGAGTGCCCCTGTTCCCTGTCCCCTGTGCTGCTGTGTGGGGGGATGTAGAGGAAATTGGGAGTAAAGTTTAGTCTGGGAAGAGGGGAGGGGTGGGGAAGGTGGTTTTAGGATTTGGTTTATTTCTTGTTACCATACTCTGGTATTATATTAATATTTTCCCCCAAGTTGAATCTGTTATGCCATTCTGCATTGCAGGTGCAGTTGACTTGCAGTTTCCACCCAGCTTATGCCCCTAACAAACCTGTTTCAGCACTAGACTGTAGGCTGGCCCTTACTGCTGTTATCAGGCTGATAGTGAAATATAAGTAAAGCTGTGGAACAGTTTGTAACAGCAGAATGACAGCAGAGCAGACAGGTCTATGGCAAGGCATCTAGCCAACTGCCAGGCATGATGGAAGAGGGCTTATTACTTCGAATTAAAGGTCCTTACTCTTGTTCAGCATAATCTCCTTCACCAGCAGGCCACCAGCCCTCAAATAGCTATGGCCTCAGGTGTTGCAGTGAGGAGCAGGCTCTTGTGACTTAGTGCTGCCTGCAGGTACTGTTCTGCTGGTGCCTGTGGGGAAGGCAGAAAGTCAATTCATACATGACTTGAAATGCAGAGCAGTATTTTTGCAGCAGTACAGATACACCTGTCCTAACTGGCCAACTCCTGTGAATAGATTTTGGTTTTGGTAACAGAGAGTAGAAGGGATGCACTGTGCTGGCTGGCAGTAACTTCTATGCTGGTGCTTGTTGGCACAGTAAAATTACCTCTGTCATTAAATCAGCATGTGCTATACTCTAGCTGTTCCAGTGTCCTGTGAGAGCAGTATGGCTTTAGTGTGTGCTTGGAAGCAGAAAACAAGATCTGGGGTCCCTAAATAAAAATTTCAGTTGCTCTTGCCTATACTGGCAGTCTTTGGTGTTACCAACTGTGCTTGGCAGGTTGTGTGTGCCAAGGGAGGGCAGGTCATGTAAGTGCTGCACAATTGCATCTTCATTCCTTGGGAAGCCACATGCAATACTTTCTTATCCAAATTTAGGATGTGATGGTCTGGGTGGATGGCAAAATAGATGGATAAAAAACAAAATGGTTGAATGGTTGGGCTTGGAGGGTGGTGGTTGATCAGTTGTAGTATACCCAGAGGCTTGTAACAAATGGAGTGACACAGGGATTTCACATGGGACCACTATTATCTGTGGATGGCAGAGTGCACTCTCATCAAGTGTGGAGATGACACCAAACAGGTAGGACCAGTTAATGCACTGAAGGGCAGGGCTGCTACCAAAAGGACCCAGGTGGGCTGGGGGACACAGGGCAACAGGAATCTTAGGAAATTCAAGGACAAATGCGAAGTCCTGCCCCTGGGAATGGATAGCCCCTTGCAACAGTACAAGCTGGGGACTGCCAGACTGGGGAGCACCTCTGCTTCCCAGGGGAGCTGGTGGTCTTGGTGAGCAGTGAGCTGAACGTGAGCCTGCAGTGTCTCCCTGCAGAACAGGTTCCAAGGCAATAGGCACAGGAGCCAGACTGAGGGGAGTGATTATTACCCTCAGCCCTGGGGAAACCACATCTGGATACTGTGTCCAGTTTTCCAACTGAACTTAGACAATATCTCATCGCTCTTTCTGCTAATACTGGAAAGCAATCAAAGGAGATGCCAGAGGAGTGGGAGTAAGATTTCTGTTATCACAGCTTTAGTAGAGTAAACTCCATGGCAGATGACTTGTACCACTACTAAGTAGTTCCAGTAGTGAAGAAATTATTCTGAGACAAAGAACTGGATCCATGCCAGTTTCACCTGCTTTTACATTGCATCCTGCTTAGGTTGCTAATGGTGTCAACTCAAGTTTGAATGTTTTTGCTGTAGAAACTCTCTTAAGACCTGTTGAGCATCATGTGGTTTGAAGTAATGTTAGGCTTATCTCATTAATCAAGGTGAAATTTAAACAACCCGTGAATTAAGCAATTGTATCAGCAAGTCTGAAGATGATCAAAGAGAGAAGTATGTGTCTGAAAGCTGTTTGGTTAGTTCTGTGGCTCAGTCCATGAAAGCAAACACGCACTGCCCTGTGCAAACACAGTTCAAAGGAGCTGCAGGTTTTTGCAGACTTTGCTCTATGGACTTTTACCCACACCTTCTGGGGACCCTCATTTTGTGTTGTACCATAGAGATGTATTAGATGGGGACTGAAAATACGTATAGAGAAATATGGTAGTAGTAAGGCATGACATCCTGAGATTGCTTTCTATTTTCATTAAGGCTTGCAGATCAGTTTTGCAACGACTGGTTATCGTTAGAAACCCAAGCAAACTCTACCTGAGACTTCCTCAGAGTCACATAGTTTGTGGAGAATAAGCTTGTACCACACACGCCAGCATTTTAGTGCTTTTCTTTTTCTTTTCCTCTAACTTTAATGATATATATAGTGAAATATGAAGTGTATTTATTTCCAGTTTGGAGTTTCACACTATCTTACTCATCCAGTGAAAGAAGCTTGTGCAAAGATACTTTCTGGTGGTGTCTGCTGTAGGTTTTGGATTCATTGTTGAAAAATACCAAGCCAAATTGGTGGTGGAAGGATACTTAGCAAAGACAAACTGGAGGTGGGCATCTTGCAGAACTTAATTTTTTTACAATCTTTATCTTTCATTCAGGCTATGGTCGCTTGCTATCCTGGAAATGGAACTGGGTATGTTCGTCATGTGGACAATCCAAATGGCGATGGGCGCTGCATCACCTGTATTTATTACCTGAATAAGAACTGGGACTCCAAGGTGAGTAAGCCACAGGCAGAAGGAAAAACTGCAGAGCTTTGGTGCTGTCAGTTGCTTCTGTGAACTTCATCTCTACATTTATTTTCTTGGTGTTTATGGCAACCCTTTGGAAGTAAGAATCTGAACTGTTGCCTTATCATTCCCTCTCCCATCCCATACACAGTGTTGTTGCTATAGAATAAAGATTCTAAGCATTGGGCCGCTGGCTCTTATGCTTTGTTTAGAGGAAAAAGCAGTGAAGCACTAGAAAGAAAAACATAGTCTGCTAAAGAATAAGTGGATATGGGGAGCAGAATAAAAGGACTCAATTTGGGACTTCAGCATTTTTGGTACCATTCCTTCAGGCTAACCTGCAGAAGATCTTCAGGCAGTTGCCTTTGTGGTTTTCTTACTTAGAAGTGATGGAGCTTAGTAAAAGGAGCAACCACATGGTTTGTCCTCTTCATCTTTGACTCCACCAATAGGTCTCCTGACAGGCTGGTGCTCTTAATTCTACCTTAATTGCTAAAACTAGTAAAATCAGCCTTGAATTCACTCTACCTGTATGTTAGAAGCAAAATAAGGGATTGTAGATTTGCAGGATGTCTCTTTACACTTCTGTTGTCATAATGTGGCACAAACCATTCACATGGGTTATCTATTGAAATTTGCCAAATGTTTTTTCTCTCTAACCTGTCTTGGCCACTTTAGCCTCCACATTGAGGCTCTTTAAGCACATGTGAATACTGTGAACCCCCAGAAGTGAGTTCAGATTCAATGAATTAGAGGCAATGGCACTAAAAAATATATTGCTTGAAAAACTTATTTCTTTACTGAAAGTATGACAATGAAACTTCTCAATATAATAAAATGAAAGAGGAGATGTGGGAGGAAATATAAATATCCAGTTTATTTTATGCACTGCTCTTATTCTAACATTGAGAAACCACCCAAGTGGATACTAAGAAGTCTAAACTGAAATCCAGGATGCTGGTGAAGAGTATTTATGGGTATGAGGGCAATTCTATGCAAATGTATGCTGGAGGAGATGCATACTGGCCTTTGAAAGTAACCATGTTGCCTTATATAGAGAAGGGCCACAAAGATGATTGGTGGGCTGAAGCAGCTCTCCTATGAAGACAGGCTGAGAGAGCTGGGCTTGGTCAGATCAGCCTGGAGAAGAGAAGGCTCTAGAAGACCGTATAGCAGCCTTCCAATAGCTAAAAGGGGCCTACAAGAGATCAGAAAAGAGACTTTTTACAGGGACATGTAGTGACCTGACAAGGCTTTAAGCTGATAGCAAGTAGATTTAGATTAGACATTAGGAAAAAATCTTCACTGTGGGCTGGGTGAGACATTTGAAAGATTGGCCAGAGGAGTTGTGGTTGCTCCGTCTCTGTAAGTGTTCAAAGACAGGTTGGATGGGGCTTTTCACAACCTGTTCTAGTGAAAGGTGTTCCTGCCCATGGCAGGGGGTTGGAACAAGATGATTTTTAAAGTCCCTTCCAATGCAAACCAGTCTATGATTCTGTGACCTGATCTAATAGTTTCTTGCTGAGGTTTGCAGGCCATATGGAGGTACGAAGTTAGGTCGGTACTGTGTGACAGCATCTTTCCTGCGCTATTATGTGGTGCAGCATAAAAGCCTACAAATTGCCCTCTCACAGCAGCAGGAAGGAGGCAGAGTTCATCTGCATCTTTTGAAGTTTCTGCAGTGTGTGCAAATTACCAGACTTCTCTGAAAACTCATGGCACATGGAAAGAGAAATTAGGTGCTAGAGAAACCAGGCTATGTCATAAGTAGGGAAAACACTGTCTGGCAGATATAATACATTTATGAGAAATATATGACAAATCCAACAGTAGAACAGACTTCACTCTTCCCAGGGTGTTAAAGTTAACTCCTACATGATCAGGTGCAGGCACTGAAATATCCTAAGCAGTATCTAGCAAAAGCTGGGGGGAGAGTCTGATCTCAGTCTGGTCAGGTGGAGCAGCCTTACCTGCTTTGTGTTATTCACTGGTTCTGGAGATATGACTTGGAGCTCCAAGGTTTTCCTTGGAGCGCTTGTTACAGAGCCAGTGTTGTCTTTTATCTTGTTTCATTTACTTTAGCCAGATGTTTATGCTGAAACATTACAAACTGTTTGGGAAAATCAAGGTGGCCAAGAGATTCAGTGTATGGTTTTCCAGTGTTGTCACATAGCTCTCATGGTTATCATTAGATGTTTATTCCCCATTTGTTGAATGCTGAGGAAGAAGAAATAAGTCACTGTTTGCATGGATATGTGTAAAAAGCAACCTGTCCTTTTCTTTCAGCTGCATGGTGGAATTCTCCGGATATTTCCAGAAGGAAAGTCCTATGTAGCAGATGTTGAGCCGATTTTTGACCGATTACTTTTTTTTTGGTCAGATCGAAGGAACCCGCATGAAGTTCAGCCTTCTTATGCAACCAGGTAAGTAGTATATTTAGTATTGACATTTGGCCAGGGAAAAACGAAGCATCTGTTCTACCAGTATCTGTATCTAAAATTATAGCCATGCTTGTTATATTTTTTTCCATACATGTGTGTAAGAGCTAGTTGGCTAGATTTTGAGTGGATTTTCTGGTTTTGAGTCACTGGGAATTCTCTCTTCAAATGAGGAAGAGCAAGCTTGTATGATAAGTTTCCTCGTGTGATGGGAAAAAAAGCTGTTTTACTGTTAACAGGAGAAATCTTCCAAGCCAGGCATAGCTATTTAGCTGGGAGATGCTGGGTTATACTTTTGCCCTTGTAACCCTATAGGGATTCTTAAGGCTACCATCTGTCAACAGGCTATGAAAAGCCAGTGTGATGCAGGGCAGCCCCCAAATTGCCTACAGGCATCCCAGAACAGAAAACCAGGCAAAGGTTTGTAAGCTACTTTTGTCCTCTGTTACCAGGAGTTGTGCAATCTTTTGTGCCTCTAAGCAGAAATTGTCACCTATATTTGTATCTTACTTGGTGATAAAATCTACATTTAAAATGCTTTCTATATTTATCTATGAAGATGCACCATTTGCATCCTATTTTTTATCTACTAATACAGGTTTGTTGTTTGCTGTCTCCATAAGCATGAAACTATTTTAATAGCAAAAGTTGAAACAAACACAAGATTACTTTCTTTTATAGATATGCCATGACTGTGTGGTATTTTGATGCCGAAGAAAGAGCAGAAGCCAAAAAGAAGTTCAGGAACTTAACCGGTATGGTTCTTCCATAAACGTTCACTAGAGAAAATTTAATGTGTTTTGATATTTTCAAAGTCGGAGACAGACTAGGAATAAGTCTGTAGCTAGATGGGTTATGACATTTGTTTTTAGAAAGCTTTTTCATCTCTAATCACTAGTCAGTTATTTTATATGAAGTGGAGAAGTTGTGACAGAAGAAGAGTCAGCCGTAACCTCAGTGTTCCTCATGAGTATGATGGGGGAGAAAACAAGAGAGGCAGTTTCCAATTTCTCTCCCAAATGGCTGCTGAGATTTTGTCCCACCCTCTGTGGCTGTTGCAGTCACTGAGAGAACCTAAGCAAATCTTGGTTTTGGGAAGTATATTTTGTCTTCTCCAAAATTAGTTTAGCACAAAGTCATGAGACTTACACAAGCAGTTTCAGCATCATGTTCTCTAAATATTCTGGTTGAGTAGGGACTATCTGTGATATGCTTAATGAACGGCATTTGGGGCCTGCAGTAATGCAAAACTGATTTGTCTTTAATTTACAAGTAATTTTCTGAGTGGGGATATTCATAATGACCTGGGAATGTATAGATTATAAATTGGGAAGAAACTAAGTTTAGAAATAAATGCATCTTTTGGCAGGCAATTGCTAGAGTAGCTGTGATTATGGTGCACTTCAGAAGCTACTTACATTCAACTGGGTCTCACAGGTGGCTGAAAGTTAGCCCAGAGACACTTCTGCAGAAGCTCTGGAAAGAGTTGACCCCAGCTTTCCTAATGGCAGTCATACTGCCTGCTACTGTAGTAATGGTATATGAATAATGGACTAAGATGTCCGTATGTGTTTCAACACCTTAGTTGGGGCCATGCTCAAAGGCTTGGTGTTTGAAGCAGATTAAGACTGCTTCAGGCAGTTCCAGAAATACATGTAGAGAGCACTGGTCTTTTTTAAGGTATGTGCTGTGCAGCTGGGGACCAGAAAAGTTGCAATTAGTCAAATGCTTTTCAGAGCTGGCTGTTGTTATCTCTGTAGCTGCTATGCAAAGCAAATATTGGCTTCACCCTTTTAAAAGGGGATCATGAGCGAGGGGCCATGAGTGTGTGTGTATATAAATATAGCAGACCTGGAATCTGAATGTTCCTTAGTCTGCTTAAATACTGCATGAATTGTCTTCAGTTTCAACAGGGCAAATATGCAAAACTTTGGTATGACTGTCTCCTTAACATGCTGTGGATTCGTTCATTACACTCCGTGTAATGAATTTATATCATGAGTGTGAGGTGGAGAGTGCTGTCCCCTGAAAAGAAGCTAACTTTATTCTATTTCTGAGTTATCAGATGAATGGTGTCAGAACCTTTGGCTTGACAGCCTCTCCTTTTTGTCTTTTCAATGCAGATGCGAGGAAGAGAGAAGCAGCTCTTAATGAAGACTAATAACTGTTCCTGAACTCTTTGTGAGGAAATAAGATCCCAAAGATGACTTCCATTTCCAGCGAACAAGGGCAAATTCTTGTTATGCACAAGAACACACTGGTTGTGTCTAGCATGTGCATCTTACACTGATGGTACTTACGGCAGCCTTCTGTCATGGGTGCATCTGGTAGAAGGAACACTTGTTTTCTATTTGCCTTTTGCTGGAAAAAGTGACCAGGGTTAAAGAAAAAGCAAAAAGAGTATCAATAAGTAGTGGCTTAGCCAACTGGCTTTTGATCACTCTTGTAGCCAAGATAACGGTCATTGGAACTAGTGATAAAAATACTGAATCTTATTTGCACTTTATGTTGGGGCGGGGTGGAATCTAGCTCAATTGGAAGGAGTTTTACAAGTTTAAAATCTGTGGCAGACTGCTAATGGGCAAGGGGAGATACTGGAAATCTGAAATTAAATTGGATTTTTGTAGAGTGTCATTTTATGATCTGTCCTCTGTGGGCCTGTTGACATACTGCTCATCACTTTGCTGTGCAGAGCATTGGCTCAGCTTTTTGATAGCATGACTTTCCAAACGAATTTTTGTCTACACAGTCATTGCATTTCCTGGAATTTGTTTACTTTTCAAGAGTCAAGTTCTAACTGTGCAGTTGCACTGCCCTTTCTGTCCCAGGATGGAGGGGGACTTACTTATGCATCTGTCCACAACTTTGTAAAACCATTTCCTTCCTGTTCTGAGTGGGATGGGTTGTATTTTCATGGTTTGGTAAAGGAGCTGTTTTCTCCCAAAAGTTTGGTGAACTTGGAAGACTGATGGCACACAACGTGTTAGCACTAAAGGCCAATGATGCATAGAGTTAAGTGTTATTTTCATGACTTCTCCATCTACTATGCTTTGTATGACACAGACATGAGTCTGAAAGGAAAAGGATGTCTGGCAGTCTGACAAGTGTATGATAAATAATGGGTAACCTAGACTTTATTTCTGTGCTGCTTATCCTTAGTTAACACACTTATTTATCTTCACATGTGTATGTAATTTAAACGAAACAGCAATTCTGTTTCAGCAGATCTGTTACACCAGATAACTACTTCTGCTGTGCCCAAGCTGTGAGATCAGTTATTCAAATGGCAAAGCACAGGTTTTTGGGTATTTTGTCTCCATTATTATTTTTTTTAACTTATTAGACTCAAAGAGTATCTGGTGAGCTATCTCCAATCTGCCTAAGCTTCTATGACCAGCACTTACTATGCAGTTCAGAATAGCTTTTAATGAAGCTGGGAGCTGGCAGTGGATGTATTTATGACTCACATAATTGTTCTCAACCTAATGCACAAGACAAAAATGAATGCGAGTGAGTGTGTGTCAGACCCTACTAAATGTTCAAGACGGATGCCCTCTTCAGTGCCCTGTGTTGGTGTGCCACCAGCCTGCAGTGGGAAAAGTGGTCTGTCTGATCTGCCAGCCCCTGCACCACTTCACCACGCAATGCCAGGCTGTTGTGGTAGTGAGGGGTCTGCAGGCTAGCTCTTTTGCACTTGAGCTGGGGAATGAAAAGGTAGCGTGCAATGGCAACTATTAGATATCAGTAACAGAAGGGTAATGGCTGCTTAGGACAGGAAAAAGACCGCAGAACTTTCATGACATAACAAATGTTAATAGAAGGGGAGTTATTGTAGCAGTTCTGTCTCTAAAGAAAAAAAAAAAAAAAAA
>NDXB01003514.1:25847-45367 GCA_002631895.1 Agapornis roseicollis | reverse complement strand
TTTTTTTTTTTTTTTTAGTTTTGTGCTCCTAAGTAACCTGGAGGAGAGACAATTAGAAAAAAATAGAAGTTTAGCATCCGCTCGTGATATAACTAAAACCTGCCAGCGCTGGTCTCATGATGGAGCAGGCTTAGGCTGGTCTGCAGCACTGTAGTAAATAAACCACAAACCACAGCAGTCACTAGCTCTCCTGCCCAATCCCCTGCCAGCTGTTTTGCAACATGGCATTGCTGCATGTCAGGCAGCAGAACACAAAGTGGGAAATAAAACTGGTGCTGTGGCGTTGTTGCGGTCTTTTGATTTGTTTAACTCAGCTGCACCTCCTCTCTCATCAAATGTATCCGTTGGGTAAAGCTCAGCCCCTTTCTGGAGCACCAAGAGAAGCACAGATCCAATGTCTGAAGTAAGTACTTAGAAAATAAGGTTTCTCACAGTGTTAGGTTAGGGGGCAATTGGATGGGGTATCCCCTATAGCACCCAGAGGTTGTCTGTGTCAGGGATGCAGTGCTGATACAGACAGGCTAGGCAAGGTGGCTGTGCCTGATAAAGGTCTGGTCAGAACATAACCTAGGAGTGGCATGCAGCAGCAGTGGGTTGTTTTTATTTATTAAACACTGTGCTTTGCAACATCTCTGACACCTGTTCACCTTTATAGTGGTTCAGTGGATGCCCTGTGCTGATCACTGTGATGCATGGTAGCACACCACGCCATACTCCAAGCAAGGGAGAAAATGCCTGTTGTTAAGAGGTACCTGGGGATTCTTTCACAAAAAAAAAAAGAAAGGAAGAAAAAAAATAAAAAAGATGTCTGAACAGACATTTAATAGTTGAAGGAAGAGGCTTAACAGACTTAAGCTCTGCTGTCTTCAGAGAGTTTTCAGAAGCTCACTGCAAACACTTCTGTTTCGAAGCTTATGCTCCTTTATCTGAGAAGCTAAACACTGAGTAATTCTTTAATTAGTTCCCAACAAGATGCTTTTCTCTGTAGTCAAGGCTTGCAACAGGGTAATTATGTCTTTAGTTTAAAAACAAGTGTCAATAGAGAAAGTTGTTTTCATTTCTCTTTTCTTGAATGTTTTATTTCCCCTTCTACTTAACTCCCACTCTGTTGGTCCAGACCTGAAATATCTTTCCTCAGATTGGGAAAGACTGATTAGTTTTAGCTCCCTGTGCTGCAGTCCCAATGCATGGACATGGCAGGACTAGAGCCAAGCTGGTGCTGTTATCTGCTGTGCAACTGTACTAAGGCAGTGCTTGGTGTGTGAATCCCTCCCAGGGCTGGAGAGGTGGAGGACTCTCAGCCACCAACAGTTGAGCAGCTCAGCTTATTAAACTGTAATAACTACTTGGTGTACACATGGCCTTGGGTGTCGTGCTACACTGCATGCCAGAGATTTGGAGCTTCCCAACCTCCTGCCTGCCATCACAGTCATCTACATTTATTTAAGCAAAGTTCTCAGAGCACCAGCATATCTCCCTCTAGTTGGTCTAGAGCTGCATCAGTCTTGACAGGGCCAAGCAGACATGAATCTTCTGGGCCTGGGTTCCATGTGGATCATAGCAGAAGGGAGAAGAAGAGCTACCCCTTTGCCCTTGACCTCATACCCAGCTGACCAGAGTAGATGACATGTCTGGTGTCAGGGTAATGTAATTGTGATTTTGGAGGTGAAGTGGTTGAGGTACTCCATGGAAAGGAAGAGATTTAGGGGTGTCCTATTCCAGTGAATAGTTGGGACCACTAACCCTTACTGATGCAGGACTAGCCCAGGGCTGCCCTTACGAAGGAGTGGCTGACACTTCTGTGAGCTATTTTTCTCCCTTGCCCTCTTCTCTCTGGCCTGATACACTTGTAGGGTCCCATGGTGTACATACTGCACAGCAGGTCAGGCATGGTAAGCACAAACCTCAGGAGGACCCTGCAGCCTGGCACTGCTCTGTGCTGAGCATCATCTCTCATCTTTCTGCCCAGGAAAGAGCTGAACTCAGGTTTTCCACAGCCATGAAGTGTTGGTAACAACTTGTGTACTGTTCCATATCAGTTCATGCTGGTTACACTTACCCTACCATTTAGTGCTCAAGCCTTTTGATCTAGTGCATAAGGCTGTGGACTCTTATCCTCTTTTTCCTGTCTCACATGCAGGAATTTCATTTCTAAGCCTGATGCCCCTTTGGATGTAGCCTTAAGGTAGAGCAGAGAACTGATTAAGAGCAGGAAGCACATCCTGCTCTACCTCCTATCCAGAGCAGTTGTGCAGCTGGTTGGGCTCTCTGTTTTCTAGGAAATGTTGAGTTATAGATCATCTTCAATCATATATTAAAAATGGAAATAATTTAGAAGGTGACTGAATGATGAGGATATATGCAGTGGGGTATCAGAAGTTACCATTTGGGAGCATATAGGGTTTTGAACTCAGGAACCTCTGCACCCTCCCCAGTTCATGTCCTGATTGAAGAGAATGTGCGTGTGTCCATCTGAAAGTTAGCATTTGCTACCTCTGTTGAACATTTCCCGCCCTCCCCCCCTTACAAAGCTGTGTTGATTTCCAAGTATATTGTAAGTGAATTCTCAGTTGAGTCATTAATTCTTTCAACACATCTGAAAGAACTTCAGTTGACTAACGTGATCATAAATTCAAACACTTGGAATATCAGTTCTTGAGCCTAGGTGAATTTAATGTTAATATTAAATACCTTTGGTAATAATTTTAAACTTTTTCTTTCACTTCTAAAATTCGCATTCCATCAAAATTTTAGATAAGGTTGGGACCTATAGTATTCTTGTTGCTATAAATATGTTAATATCAGAAGCCAAACATTTCCCCCTAATTGTTAGTGTATTTCCTTTGCTTGGTCTCTGTGAATGTGCCCAGGAGCAGATGAAAACTGTTGTGAGTCTCAGCTTCCTTTCATTCCCCTTGTCAGCAAATCATGGTCAGATGTAGAAGAGGCCATTTTGGAGGAGGTGGGGGTTTCCTTGGCCCCTCCAGGTGGCATGTCCTCTCCAAGCTGGCTCAACACTTTGGAGGAGACAGACCCCACTGCCACCCCTTCTGGATAGAGCATCTGTGTCAGCATCCTGGCCAGCATCACCCCATGCAGCAGGCATAAAGGGCATGGGAATATCTAGAACACTTCTTCCTTGTGGCCTTAAGACTCAAACAATGTCTCCATTTGCTGTGTCAGCTGCTGCTCTTAAGGACTTTGTGTTATTATGTTTGTTCTCTGTCTCCTGAGAGGTGAGGAATAGGTAAATGCAGGTGCCTTTTGCATTGTCCCTTTTGCATTGTTCTGCCTAAAGCTACAGTGGTCAGGGCTCCATAGCACTCCTGAAGGCTACTGCTGTTCATGAACCTCATCTGGTTGTCTGTGGACTGCTTTGCTACCCAGAATTTCCCATGCCAGTGAACAGAGATGCAGGAGTATCCCCATTCTCAGTACGACTCCTGGGCTGCTGTGAGACTTTGGGCTGGTTTTCCTAGAGATATCCCCTTGATAGCTTTGGAGTGACATGTGCCCGAGACAGGACATCACAAACTGCGGGTATGAGCCCAATGCCAGTGAGTTTGTGTATCCTGCAATTTGGAAAATTGTTGACATTAATGACATTATTTGTCAGGTTTAGCAGGGGGCCCAGGTTGAGCAAGTGGGAACACTGAGTGATCTTTGCTTGAAGAGTGAGTCTTGCAGATCAAACTCAAACTGCAAGGAAGAGCCATGGCATGGCTGTTGTTTGGGCACTATGCAAGACTACAGCTTGAGTGGCTTTTGGATGTGTACCTGCAGTCTTAAAACACTTGAAATGGAGAACCTTGCACAGTCATAGCTACCTACACTGTCTTTCCAAAGCACCTGGGGCTCTGCAAGCACCTGGTCAATGCTTTCTTTTGTGGTTCTGGTTGCTCATTGGAAGAAACTGTTTTCTGACAGTATTTAAGATGAGATTGATGTACAAGGCTGCTCAGTGACATCTGTGGCATGTGAGTTTCCTGTTAGAAATGTCTCAGCACCTGAAGCAACATGTTCTTGTAAGCTATTTAGTTGGCTCCTGGACAGAAAGCAGTAGTAAAACCATTAAAAACTTTAATTTTTATTCTCTGCAGTAATTAATTGCATGTATCAGGGCCTATGCTTGTCCTTTCAAGTATCAGAAGAAAGATTACAAGAAAGGTTCAATAAATCAAACATGGAAGTGTTGCCACCAAGTGGTACAAACTGTGTTAGGCAATGGCTCATAATTTATAGATCTCTTATGTATCTGAGACACCCTGATGTATTTACAAAAGGATTCTTTTTTTACCTATCTTTTTCTTTTTGTGATACATTTTACTTCCCATGGTGTTAAACGATCATACTAGCACCCATCTCCATGCAGCCACGGCGTGTATTCCACACCCCTTTCAGCTTCTTAAGGAGCTGCAGGCAGTGGAGAGGCAAATAGGAAGAGTCTTTTAGGTGTATGGGATTGTTCAGCCTGTCTTTGACTCAGTCTTCTGTCCTGTTGGGATGTGGCATATCCCTCTCTCTGTAACCTCACATGTGAGCAGAGAGAGTGGCCCTGTAAGGGAGTGTGCCCCCCAAGCCCCGATGACTGGCTAATGAATGTCCCAGCACACCTCTGTCATTTCCAGCACTGTCCCTCCTGAGTGACTTGAAATCATCTGCAAATTTATAAGTCTTTTGATGGCACTTATGTGTGTGCTAAGTAAGGTGTTCTGTTTTTCAGCCAAAATACTAAGTATGCTCCACTTCAGCCACATGTTTTTTGCCACTGTGAAGAAGCTGAATAACACCCTTTGCTTCCCTGTTGTTTAGAAAGCCTAGGTTAAACAAAACAAAACAAAAGGAGAACTTTTGTGTAGAGAAGACTGAGGAGCTTCTTTGTCATTTATATTATGAGGCATACAATATTATTCTTGAGAGGTGCCTCTCCCATGGGGACCAGGTCAGAGCAGCTTGGGGTACAAGGCAGCAGCAGGTAAAGTGAGGGATATAGAGACTTGTGCACACAGAATTACAGAATCACGGAATACCAGGTTGGAAGGGACCTCAAGGTTCATCTGGTCCAACCTTTCTTGGCAAAGCATGACCTGGACTAGATGTTCCAGTGCCCTGGCAGCCGAATCTTAGAAATGTCCAACTCTGGGGAGTCCATCACTTCCCTGGGGAGATCATTCCAATGCACATGTGTGCACAAACACACAGACAGATGCTACCTCTGATCATGCGCATTTGAATCCCAGCACCTGCCAGAGATGCGGAGGGTCTGCAGGTCACTTATCCCTCTGCCTCCAATGTTGTGTGGCCATGGCACTGGAAAACCATCAGCTGAAGGGTCCTGTTCCTGTGGTGGGTGGGAAGGTGTACGTGGGTGGGAAGGTGTAGGTGGTGCAGGGGTCTGGAGGACTGAAAGTTACCATAGGCTCTCACACAGCAGTGGCAATGCGGTGCTGTTGAACACATGGATTAAGAGCCCAACAGGAAATATTTAGGTCAAAAAGATGCTTTTTCAAAGCTGACATCTTGTCTCAGCAGACACCACTTCTTAGCAATCTTTCAACAGCCTCTCCCTTTCTTTGGATAATTGCCTTTTGTTTCTTGGAGTGAAAGCCTGAAGTACTCATTTCTTTTATTTCCTGTTTGTTTTGGTTTTTTGTTTGTTGGTTTGTTTTTTGCAAATGATGGCAAAAGGCAGAAGTGGTCATCAGGCTTCTTTTATCCCAGTTTTAGTCTCTTTTAACTACAAATCACAGTTGAGAAATTAAATTAATACAGCTGGTCTCCTGAAAGGAACCACTAGGAGGGAACTGCCAAATATACGCATTAGTGAAACCTGATGGGAGAAAAGGTTGTTGGTGGATTTTTGGTATTTTTTTTTTTTTCACATTATAAAGAGAAAGAAATTAAATGTAAATTGAGATGTTACCCTGAGTAGCACTTAACATTGTTACCCAGAGGGAAAAGATTACAATTAAGATATCAGATCTGTTTAAAATATGTCTTATCAGGAGCAGGGGAACTTGCCTGAAATGTCTTGTTTTAGTCTATTATGCAGAGCAAGTTTAACTTGACCGTTTATGAGCAGCCAATTCTTTTCCAACATGATGACTGCTCTTTAGAAACAACATTCTTCTACTTCTTATTTTCACTACTACTCCTTTAAAAAATAATTAACACAGATAAATCAAGCAGATGATTTGATTTAATAAATTCACTAGCAGATGAAGTAATTATTTTGGAAATTATTACAGCAAAATTAGGCTTTCTTTATTTTCCGGTGAGGTTTTGCAGGTGGAAGAGGCCAAATTTTTATGATGCAGTTGTTTGTACATGGCTATATCTGGTACATATCTGTATGTCTGTCACACCTACATTTGTGAGCAGAATATAGACTTTTTTCCTCTCTGTTAAGTTCTTTCTCTTACTGAAGAGGTAGAAACATATATAGAAAATGTCATATAAATTCGTATTAATATGAAACACAAAGAAGTCACTGGACATCTCTTTATGACTTGACCTAAAACTTTGTCCATTGACAAAGAACAGTTTTAAGAAAGGTATTTGGCAACTATGTAGAAACATATGTATTGAAACTTTACAAAGCCCAGGAAGCATTCAGCCCATTGAGGATGTTGTGGTGGATTTGCCACTGCTGACTTATGTAGTAACTGAATTAGCTAAATAGTCTTCTGGTCTGGAGATCGACAACCCATGTCTTGCCTGGCATGAATCACCTCTGGTGGTGCCAACTAGGGAGGGTGCCCACCTAGAGTACTAACACACAGCCCCAAGCCCTATTCTATCACTGCCTATGGTTTGCTTATCTTACAGAACTGCAAGTTAGGATTAAATCCTGGTAATGACTTCTGGGGAGCAAAGAGAAACAGCTTCTGGACCTTTCATTTCATTTTGTTTATTTGTTTGGTTTTGCAGCCTTTTTTGAAGATAGGGGAAAAATTATCATGAGGCATTAAAGCTGAAATACCTAAATTCCCCTCTTTTTCTGCATTTTAGGAAGGGGTTAAACATTTCAATAATTGAGCTATATGGCTAATCTATTGCCAGTCCTGAACTTTAAATTAGTTAAAAATATATTAAAGGATTATAAAATAATTGTCATATCAGCATTACATGTCATGAGCATCAGCACAAAGAGACCTTTTCACATGCTACTCATGCACACTCAGTGTACACATGTGCATTGGGGAACCCTGTTTCCACACACTCATTTTCACTACTGTGGCACCTTCCCATCTCATTCACATCCCCAGGACAGCACATAGCAGGAAAGGATGCAGCCACACAGAGCAGCTGCTAGTTTTTGAAGCTATAGCATGTACTTGTATCTGGAGGAGGAAATGGCTGATATTTGTACATTCCTGAGCTTTTTGGTTTTTTCTTCCCCTGTATTAAATGCTTTAGGAAGTGTCCTGGCTTGATGTCCTCTATCCAGAAATCTTTCTCTTACTTTCTCCACTGTCTCTCTGTGTTGTGATCTAAGAAACACCTTTAGGGTGTTTCTTAAGTTGTGGCAGTGTCCTGGTTAATAGTGTCACAGAGCTGCTTCTCTAGCAACAGCTACTGACATGAACTGACCTTGTAATTTTCCAGATACATTTCCTTGGTTTGTGCAGAAAAAAACCCCAGTAAAACAAAACAGCACCTGCAAAGAACAAATATAACTGCAGTGCACTGTAGCCTTTCCATACAGAGCTGTGAAACCCTTCCTAAACCATGTGTAGCACTCCACTACAAACTGAGGCCTTTCTTTTGCCATTTGTCACGGCTGCCATCACCATCTTTTGCCCTTTCTGTACGCCTTGACTGTGCCAACACTGCCTGGGGCTGGCAGGCACCCAGAAAGGCGGGAGCTCTCATTTAAGTACATTTCAGCTGCTCATCTATCACAGGAAGAAGGGGGCTTGTAATGGACTCCAGGTGTATCCACTGCAGCTGGGTCGGGCTTTGAAACACTTGTTCTGCAGTGCAGGGACTCGCTGGAGGATTGATTTCAGTGCATATGCTTCTGGGAATAACTGCTCTGCAAGGAATAGAGGCATTTTGTCTTCCTCCAGGACAATATGGGTCTTTTTCTAAACAAAAAAAGAAAGGCTGGGTGCAGGCTCACTTTGGTGCAGTTGGGGAGAAGGGGATAGAGGTGGCAGGGCATGACCAGGTGGTCCTTTTTCCTCCTTGCCCATCCCCAAGGAGCAACAAAATCTCACTGGTTTCAACCAGGCACTGTGGTCAATGAGTCAGGAGAAGGACAGTGGTTGTGCAATGAAGATGCTGCTTCCTTGCACTTGCTGTCCAGCCTCTGGGGCAGTGAGGCCTGGTGCCTTGCATGGTTCATGTATACAACCTTTCATTTTGTCTCTGGGACACAGCTCTAGGTTGTAACCAGGACACATAGGCTGAAACCAGGATTGTTGCACTCACCTGTACACAGGGGTACAACATATGTGGCAGCCCAACAAGGAATGCAGTGGGAGATCGGGTCTATGCAACATGTGCAGAGAGACAAGAACTACAGTATGGGGATAAATTAGATGCAGATAAAATGATTAAATGTAGATTAAATGTAGACAATTCAGTATGTAAATAAATTAGAAAAAATGTTTCCTCTGTTTAAAGGACAAATGAGATGTGAAGGTGCTGGATTGGGCAGTGGAACTGGACCATTTATGCTGCCTTATGTATATGAGTGAGTCTCTGGTTTTCCTCAGAGATAATTTTGATATTACAAAGACTATAAATAGAGCATCCAGATCAGAAAAGTACAGGAAGGAAGAGGAAACTTCTAAATTATATATCTTAAGAGGGAGGAAAGATGTAGCTCCAACAACAGGAAAGTTTATAAGAAGCTTGTACTGCATATTATAAATTCACAAGAGGAAAAAGGTTTTCACTTCTCTCAGTGTTGGAAGACACAAAGGTTTCAGTACTTTATGCTTAAGTGGGGAAAAGGTTGAAACTGCTTTTGCTGTATCATGGTTAAAAAATCATGCTGTTAAAATTGTATTAAAAGGGACTCCTGCTTTCTTGCAGCCAGGGATTACAGAGCAATTGCTTCTCGTTCAGCTTGTCAAAAGGTTCGTCTACCAAGAACCTGGCACTAAGCTAAACAAAAAAATATTATTTAACTTGTAACAAAATACAGAAGTCTTGTCCCAGATGCCTACTGCTGTGAGCGGCAGACAAATCAGGGACAGCAGCTCCAATTTCCTATGTGGGAGGCTGAGGGATATCTTAGCTGTCAATCAGCATGATTTGACTTGCACTGAGTTGTGGCAATTCAGATTACACATATGCGATGCCAGATATGATAAATGCACCCCAAGAGAGCTAAGTTTTTGGGCTATCACTTGCTGGGACCAGGGGGTTTCCTGCCTGGAGCTCCTACAGGGCCCTCCCTAGGAAGCTAGTGTTGGAAAAGGGGCCAGTGACTACCGAATGGCTTTGCACATGGGCTGTGAAAGAAAGCTGCTTGCCCTGCAGTTTCACTGGTGGACAGTGGAGAAAAGGACCCAAATATGGATGGAAAGTGCAGTAGCATGAAGATGAAATTGAGTTTTCCAGCCTGAATTGCAGTGCTTCAAAATTCTCCTGTTTTCCTTTTTAGTAAACACAAAGAAAAAAAGACATGCAATATAAATTCACATGCACACAGAGTGAAGGATCATGCAGTTTTTACAGTCAAATTTGAAGATGAATTAGTCTTTGAGATACCGTCTGTTTAAGGATTATGTTGTTAATAACCCAAATTTGACACACATTTTTTTCCCCTTCAGTCACTACCTGCAAAGCCCCTCTGAAATTTATCTCTTATGAAGCTGTGTCATTAATGGCTTCCTGCGGGGTTTCTTTTGGAAGCAGCAGAAAGGTAAATAAAAATGAGTTAATACAGCATTTTGGGTTTGTAGGCAAAATATGCAAATATCTTACTGACAAAGCCTTAGTTGCATTAAAGGCTTTCAGATCCTATCCTCAGAGGCTTTGCTTGTGGAATCAGAAGCCTTTAGGCAACCTGTAACTTACATGTAATATACATACACACGTGCGTTTTCTCTCTCTCTCTTTCCCCCTCATGTTCTCTTGGACCAATTCCCTATGGTGCAGTTTTCAGCTTCACAGTTCATGAATTTTATTTTCAATCAATAAATAAACGTATTATCCAGTTCTGTATTCTCATCATATATCGTCATTTCTCATAAACTACTTCACTATATGGGTCAGCTTCACTGAGCACATGCCGCTCACATTTATGTCTCAGCAGAAGGCTGTCAGGTATACAGGTGAGATGTGTTGAAGACCTAGTCAGATTTCAGTTCTAACTAATAATTGTGAAGAAGCCAGTGTAATTATTATTATTATTATTATTATTATTATTATTAATTCAGCATTTTGGCAGACTTTGAGCCCTTGTCTGTGACATCTTCCCATAGTATGGAGTAGAGGATTATCTTTCAATTCCCCAGCTCCCTTCCATATTGCCAAAGAAAATGTTATTTCTAACATTTAACATCATATAGGATTTATCAGTCATCATAGATATCTAAAGAAAATCTTCTTGCATGCCCCTTACAAAGATGTCAAGTTCCCCTGTGGCAAATTATAAAGGGAATAATTTTAAGAACTAGTGGCCCACCCTAATGAGCCTCTCCTAGTTGTTCGTGTAGATAGCTTTAGGCAGTGTTACTTTGGGCATGATGTGGAAAGGCAGGCCACCTGCATGGTGATCAGATCCTTGGACAGTTACTGATTTCTGCCTTGAATTTTATCTGTCAGCCCACACAGAGTATTAAATGCTGGTGTTGTATGCAGTTGTGAAATGATAGTATTACAAGGTCAGCTGACAAATAATATTCCAAAATGAAGCCTCCAAATTGCTTACTTTGCTAACCTCTGACAGTGTATAATCTTGTACACAAATGAAAAAATGATTCTATCAGTGACCAGAAAGGGCAGAAGCAAGCACAGGGTCAAGGAAGCTGGAAGTAAACGTTCCCAGTTAAGTACACGTCCATAAGCATAGGAAAATCCTGCAGTACTTTGAACTTAGAATCATAGAATAGTTAGGGTTGGAAAGGACCTTAAGATCATCTAGTTCCAACCCCCCTTCCATGGGCAGGGACACCTCACACTAAACCATGCCACCCAAGGCTTTGTCCAACCTGGCCTTGAACACTGCCAGGGATGGAGCACTCACAACCTCCCTGGGCAACTCATATCCTGATAGCACCTCAACTATTTGATCTTCACTACTATCATTGCTGCAGGATAGTAGATGTGATACTGGTACTACAATACAACACCATTACTGATGGCAGTACAACTATTGCTGCTAATGTAGCAGTATAATTGCAAAGTAGTACTACTTAGTAGTATCAACACACATTTCTTGGTAATTAGAAGTGATGGTTTCCTTTTAGATCCATTTACTTATCACTCTTTGCATTGTTTTTAATTCTTTTGGACCTGGCCAAAAGAGTAGGGGAGAAGGTATTTTGAGACAAAACCAGAATCTTTCCAAGGAGGCATTTGGGATTTCCCACTTTTAAGGGGGACATGTGGACTCCAGGGAGATACCTTTCCATCTACAGCAGTGGCTTAGTCGCAGAGAATCCCTAAGAGGAAGAAGGGTTTGTGTTCATGGTCTAAGCAAGGGCCTGGAATATTGTAGTGACTAAATTTATTTTGGGAAAAAACACTTGTGTGAATTGGAAGATGAATTTAAGTAACAGGAATAAGTGCATAACACACAAAGCCCGTGTCTCATTGAAGCACCTCAAAGCCAACATGGAGCATGTTTGGGATGATGTAACCTCAGCACCATGCCAGTAAGGCAATGGAGGGGGTTATGAGCTTTGTATTTCTTGAGCCTTATACTAAGCCACTGGTGAAGTTAATATTTGTGGTTTGGGAAAATTGCTGTCATGGTTGATTTCCACTCATATGAATTCTAATTTTCTAAGCAACTTGATTTTAATTTAGACAGCTCCTAGTATCTAGAAGTTCTATGCTGTGCCCACACCCACCTGAGCCAGTATGTCCCTGAAACTGTGAACCAGGAATGATGAACACGAGGGACAGCGAGCAGAGCTGATGGCTGTCAGCAAGGCAGGCCTGCAGTGGAGTGCTGAACCCCAAGCTGCCCTACTGTGACTCTGCCACACAGTGCTTGAGCTGTCTGGCTGGTGTGAGTATCTGCACATGCTTAATGCTGAAAATAAAGGATATCTCCTATCATCTCAAATATCCGTTCCCATCCTCTCCTCCCGTGAATGCTTTCTCTGAAGTGCGCTGCTGAGTCCTGTCAGAAAACTCACCTGCTGCAGGAGAACATGGAGCCAACATTATAATAAGATACTTTTGATCCTTCACAAAACTTCACTATTTGCTCACAAAAATAGGATGGAAATCAAAGGCAGAAACTTATGATAAATAATTTTGCTGCTACATTTGTTTCACATTTTCTGTTCACTTTTTATTCCTAACACTGCAAATTGCACACTTATAGAGTAGATTTCTTACTAGTATTAGCAAGCTTGCTGTTTCAATAGGGTCTTATGGTGAGAAGGGATGTTTACCATCATATGATCTGTCACCTATGATCAGATTTGTTCAGAAAACTACCTATACAGTTTCTGCTTGAAGGGTACTGCATATAACTTTCTGTCTGATGGGAACTTTCTAGTGTGGTGCCTATCCAATAGCTGATTCCTTAAAGGTGTTTGGTAACTTGGATTGTATGTCTAGCTTTGTATCATGCACATGATAGTAAACCATGCTTGTAGAATTGTTGAATAGTTAGGGTTGGAAAGGACCTTAAGATCATCTAGTTCCAAGCCCCCTGCTTCTTTGACTATGGGGTTCTATGCAGCTGTGGCATATCTTTATGCCAATGAAAAGACTACATGTTTTAGCCGCAGATACTAGCGATGCAGTAACAGTAGCAACTTGTTTTGTTTTTTTGTTGTGGGTTTGTTTTCTTTTTTCCCCCTACTTTTCTGTTTTTTATTTACCTAAGAAATAAATGATGGCTTTACTTCCTTTTCAGAACTCTTTTGTCATTAAGTATGTGAGCAATCTTTTAATCCAAACAGGGAAGACATGATTCAGCTATTTTTTAATACCCTTATAACCCTTATTTTTAAGTTATGCTTCTCTGTATTGACCTACTGTTTTTGTAAGTTATTTTTCTGAGCATGCCTGTACTGGCTGTTACAGGGTCAAGGCCTTGAAAGCAAGCCAAACTGATTTGGGGGCCTATTTCCTTTGTTTTGGTGGATGTTTGCCAGAATATCAAGTCCTGCAGCAGCACTGACTCTGCTGAACCCTCACAGAACAACATCTCTCCCACTGTACGTGGACTACAGCATTTCTGATTTGAAGGCACAAAGGAACCATATATGTGTATATGTTTAGGATAGAAGCAATAAGCAGGGTGTAGAAGGCTCCTCATGTGCACCTTATATGTCCTATGAGGCAGGAGGCTGAATGAGAGTTTCTCGAAGGATGTCTCTAAACAGCTCTGAATCTCGTGTACTTGCTGTGTATGTTGTCAACAAGTTCAATTTTTTTGAACCCACCCAAACTAAAGAGACCTTAGTTATGCTTATGGCATTGAGCGAGTTATTTCCAGTCATGGAGCTAGAAAAGTTAGCAAAATATACCTAACTTATACCTAGACTGCTGCCAGGATTTACTGCTGAGAGAGACTCTTTCTTCACCCAACTTGTAAAGGCTGCCATCTTCATACGTGATTCACTCATCTTGCAGTCCCTGAGCCCACACCTCTCACTGTTGTTAATCTTCATGGAAAAAGTTGCTTTTCTGGCATCAGTCAGTAATGACACACACTCAGAGAAGGCACCTGCTTCAGGGAAGCAAGATACCAAATGTCCTAATGGGATACTGGAAAAATTGTTGCAGTTGACATAGCGCTCATTCTGTCCAGCACCTTGGCCAAGGTGGGAGACTTTCTTGGTTATTCTTTCGCTGTGCTTGTACAAGAAGCAAATGCCCATGCTGCCTATTGATGCAAGTCTTAGGCAATGCAGATACAGCTCTTCTCAGAAGCTGTGTGACAGTATTCTTTGAAAATTAGGTTTTTTGCAATGTCTTTGTGATTTTGACTTAAATGAATAAAAGCAGAACTTAGTTCTCATCCTCAGTGATCACATTCACTGCTGCAACAGAGACAAGCTAGGTAAATACATATAAAAGCTTCTATTTTCTCCAGGGGAGTTCTGATTGCAACCCTGGGGAGGGATGTGGCTACTAAAAAGTTATTGGCAAACCATCAGAGCTGGTACTGTCAACATCAGTGTATCAGTGATTTCCATCTCTCATCTCCATATGAAGCAACCTTAGGTTGCACTTATATAGCAGGCCCCTTTTGAGTCTGTGTCCTGATTTAATATCAATCTAATATAGATTGGTTAGAGATAGTCAGCATGGATTTACAAAAGGGAGGTCATGCTTAACAATCTTGATTCATTTCTCTGAGGAAGTGACAATGAGAGTGGACAGGGGTGAAGAAGGAGACATAATTTACTTGGACTTGAAAAGGCTCTCAATGCAGTGCCACATAACAGATTAATTTATAAGGTTAGCAAGTATGGGACTGGTGGTAAAATACTTGATTGAATATAGAATTGGTTGGTAACAAGGACCAGTGAGTGGTAGTAATGGTTATAGAACACACTGGGGAAGTGCTATGCACCCATGGGTGCATATTGAAGATATTGTGAAGCAGAAAGGGATGGCCAAAGCCAAAACCAAAGGTGGCATTGAAAAGAGTAAAAATTATATCATACAGAAAACATGAAAGGTATGGCCTCACGGGGAGCAAAAGATCCTGTCCACATGCAATTTGTAAGTTCAGGTAATGTTCAGTGAAGAAAATTATCTAGGAACTGAAGGGGGCCAGGCCAGACCCATGAGCTGCAGGTCTTGCGGCAGAAGCAGAATTATACAGAGCAGCAAGGACCTTTCATTTTAAGTGGGAAAGAGAGCAAAAATCAGAGCTTGTTCAAAATGCCAATGAACGATAAGTGGGAGGCATGTTCTCAGAAGCCTGAGAAGTCTAAGATCTGTGTGTCCTTGCTAGCAGGATAAATCACAGCATTTAGGGTGTGTTTTCAGCTCAGAGTAAATCTTTGGAGAATCTTGAGGGATTTCCATTTGCTATAACCTAAGGAGACTGTAAAATCAGCTTTTGTCACTACCCTGCAAGACATTATCTAAATGCTGTAATAAAGCAGATAACTGGCTAGAAGAAAGAAAGGAATTTTTAACTGAGATACAGGAGAGACTGCAAAGGATGCTAAGAGGCCTCAGAGATTCACAGTAAGGTAAAGAAACTGGAAACTGGTTTCAGTGAATACTCATCTCATTACAATGTGCTGAACTTTCCCATCTCCTGGATGGGATTCGAAGAGAATCTGGGAAAGATGTACTGGTGATATTGGTGCTGCCATCAGGTAGCACTGCTGGTAGTTCAAGAAAATACAAGCTTTCATGTATACCAGAATTTCTGCTTCAGAGTCGTTTGATTTCATATTAAAGACCCAGGGAGCCAAGCCCACTTCCAGGGAGCATGTGTGTGAAGGCAGAGTCCTCACAGTCCTATCTGTGCCTCTGCCTCACACCCAACCGGTTTCAAAGGCAGGATTCTCTGGAAGGATGAGACCATACAGTTTGGTAAGACTGGAAAAGACCTTTTTAATTAAACAAAAGAGAGCTGCTCTCTTAGTGTGCGAGTGGTGTTGTACAGGAGCAGAAAGGAAACTTGATGCACTGTACCAATTAGCCTGGCACCATTTGTCTGCAGTTCATGCTATAGGCTGTTTTGTTATTCACTTATAAGTATTGGCTCAAAACTTGAGTCCTATTCCTGAAGCTATTAAAGTCATTAGTCAAGCTCTCATTGATGTGAGCAGGACCAGGACTTGACCCTTTGTGGCTATTCAGAGGACACAGATAAACTTTTAAATCAATCAAGAGTGTAGACTCATTCTGCAGGGGTCATATGGTTAATACATCCTGTTCCTGTTATTTCCGCTATAAATCTGTGAATGCTTTTAAAGCAAGAGGAAAACCTGATTCCCTTCCTTTTGTAAGAAAATATTACATTCCCTTTTATTACAAACAAGACAGGGGTCCTTTTACTTGGGAAAACTTGTAATGGAAAATGTAATCTTAATATTTTCCATGTCTCTAGAGCCAGGGAAAGGTAATTTGAGACAAAGTACTCAGTAATAACGTCTCCTATTTGCAAACCAATGTAAAACTTCTTTCACTGACTTCCCATAAGCCTTTATTGGATCCCAATGATTTTTTTTGCCTGGGCTTTGAGTCAGTACTCCTTGTACTGTTGGTGTCTGTTAAAAGATCTCTTATTTTCTACATTGCATCTAGTCTACACAACTCCTACAAGATGGGAAAGTTTTTTAACTTCCTACAAATGTAATCCAACTCAGAATTATTTACCTCAGTTGCATGGCTTTGGACCTGAGTCATTAAGCTCTCCGGTTTTACTTCTAGAATAGGACGCTTCTAGAAATATGGTTATTTATATGAAGTAATTATGAAGTACTCTGGGCTTTTGTTTTGCTCAAAGACCCACCTAATGGTAATTATGGAAATAAAAGCTGTTCTTTCACTCTCTCTTGCTGAATTTCGGATTCTGAACAAAACCCATCTTGATTTGGGTCAATTAAAAGCAGAACTCTGCATCCTTGGCTTATCTTATCTTGAATACTACTCTTTCAGAAAGATCCTGTTTGATTTGGTGAAAAGAAGTGTGGACATGACTGGATATGTTTTATGAAAACAGTTTCCAGTACTCAGTCTTTCTGAAGAAAAGACGAAGGAATAGGTGGAAGCAGGGAAGAAAGGACCTTTATTAGGCATGTAGGTACTACCCTGCCCAGTCTGAAAGCCCAGCTGTCTTTCAGAGGTAGCAGACCTGTATGTCTGTATGCATGCATGTGCATGTTTTATAAATGGTTCAATCTTACCTGAGCATCTGTGTCTCTGGGCACATCCCATTTGTTCACATTTCTGTAGGCTCCTCAGTAAACTTGCTGGATAGGTGACAATTCATTAAATTAGTTGACAATGCACATCCAACATTTCCACCCTCCTCCCCAGCTCTAAAATGAAAATAAAGAAATTACAATGGCAAGAAGGAAAAATACTGTGCAAATAGCTCTTAAAGCATGGACATATTTAAACTAATGCAGTTCCTAGAATCATAACAATAAATGTGCTGTCAGAGGCATCACAGTTCCTCCCATGACATGACCACCTTACAATATTACCAGTAAAGTACAAGCTGCCAGAGCTGGTTATCTAAGCTATCCCAAAACATTTTTATCACTGCAACTTTTCTGAGTCATGATGCTTCACAAAAGTCCTTTTCCCCTTGCAGCTCTTCAGGTGGCTTTTAGATACCTGCATATATAACCTTGCAAAACAAGTTGTCCTGGAACAAACTTTCCAGAGATGGTAGTTACCAAGATCAGTTGTTTTAGGAAATGTTCTTTGATGAAATTACTTGACAAAGTTTGCCCAGCTTTTACACAGCAAACAGTTTTCCCTCAAATATTACAAAAATAGCAACTAGCTCAACCCCAAAGAACCCTTTTCAAAGGGTTCAACCTTTTCAAGCACTTGTTTTTGTTTCTTAAAATTATTACAAATAATATTTACGACATCCATTCCCAAGAGCTAAACCACTGCAACAACATAGTTATAACAAAACCCCCATGAAACAGCCTTTTCATCATTTTCTTTAATACACAAACTTCCTTCTTCCACTGGGAGGCTTAGAGCAATATATGCATTTTGACCATTACCTGTGTGCTCTGATGCACTGCATAGGTAGTATGGCTAAGATTGAAAAAGCCTTTATAACAACTCAGAAATGCTCCCCCTTCAAGCTCCTTCTTGGAATTAGTGGCTTTAGTTAATATTGGTTAACACTTATTTGGAACAGGCATGTTATTCTTCCATTATGCTTTATTCTGGTCATTCTTCCAATCTCCATTTGAATTCTGTTTTCCTCTCAGTTGGCATCAGTACCCTTAGCTACCTCATAAACAAGATGCATTGCCAACTGAAGCATGCGAGCAGAGCTGAAAGCAGCACCGCTAACCTCTGCTCCTTTCTACCCCCTGCAAGTTGGAGATGCATCAAACTCAATGCTTGGAGCCTGGGAAGTGGGAATCCCGAACTGCTTGGAAACTCAGAGCGCCAGACTTCAGGCTATTAAGCTATTGGGCTGGCTCACTGAGCTACAACTGTCCATACATTTTTAATGATTTTTTCTTGCAGTTTTATCAGCCCAGCAAGCCAGATGATTCACATGCTTCTGCTTCAGCCAAGTGTCTCTTTTGCTGCAAAGAGAGTGCTGAAAACTGTGCAACCGATTAGGCAGTTTTAATCAGCATTAATAAGGCAACCAAAATCTGATCCAGAATTGGCTAGCCCAGTAGTTTTGACTTCTAAGTCAACACAGAGGGGAAAAGATCAGGGCACTCAAAGTTGCTTACAGATTTTGGCTGTGGGCAGCCCTGTCTTGATTTTACATGCCCCAGATTTGTGTTCCTAGAGACCGCATACTCAGCAACAGCAAAATAAAAGTATGTAATCTGGAAATCACCGCCACAGGTGGGAGGGCACTGTACAGAACCAACATATGAAGGAGAAATGCAGAGACCATGTCAGCAGTGGGTAAGAACGATCCCGCTCCCCTCCCATTACAGGACCCATCCCTGCAGAGTCAGGACATCCTGGTGGGATGTCACCTCCTGCAGCGTGGCTTCTCCCCGCTTTTCACAACATAGGCCAAGCTTGCTTGCTCTGCGCCTTCCTTCAGAACTTACACAGGTGTAATCACTGATGGCTGTTCCATGTCAGGGTCAGCCACTGCATGTGGATGTTTGTGTGATCAAAACTGTGTCTGACATATTTTTTCCCTTCAGTTGTGAGGTCAAGGCTTTTTACCTCTTCCTTCTTAACATTGGTGAATGTTTCTGTCCTCAGTTTGTAAGTCTAACCACACAACACCAACAACTTGCATGCTGCCACTCTGGGGAAAGAAAGTACACATTCAAAAGAATCAGCAGCTTAGGTTGGATATAATGTGACTGAAGAGTTTCACCGTAACATTGTAGAGTACAAAAATGAAAATATAAAGTGCATTTTAAATGATTAATGTACCAAAGCTGACCTCTTCCAGTGTGCATTAATCAAGAAAAAATGCACACTTTCTATAGTGGTTAATGTTGCATATCCATTATTCAGCTTTGATAATGTGCATAAAAATGCTCAATATGACAATGAGTTGGGGTAGCTGAAAATTTAGGATGGTGGCAAGTTTGTTGTAGTATTTGGATTAGCATTCTTAACCTACATCGTGACAGCTTCTTTTCTTCATTTTGCAATAAAATAATATCTAGCTTTATCCTCTTTGATTTTTGGTTCTTTTTTCTTGTTTCTTTTTCTTTTTT
>NDXB01003514.1:13830-25770 GCA_002631895.1 Agapornis roseicollis | reverse complement strand
TAATTTTTTTTTTTTTTTTTTTTTTTTTTTGTTTTTTTTTTTTTTTTTTTTTTTTTTTTTTTTTTTTTTTTTTTTTTTTCAAACCAAAACAATTAAAAAATACCTGCTCAAACAAATACTACCAGCACTCATTAGTCAGGATGGTTATATGTAAAAGAAATGATGCCAGATAGTAACAAATCCAAGAGAAGTTTATTATGAAAATGGCACCTGCGGGATGAAAAAAAATTAAGTTACATAAAGACAACCATGTATGACATGTATGAGAATCTACAAAAGTATAAAAAGAACCCTGTTGTAAATGAAGTATGTACATTTCTGATTTGCAGCATTATCAATGATCAATGAAAAAAATGTTTCAAATAAGCCAGGCACTCAAGAAGTTAGATTCGGTTAGCTTAACACAAAATAAATGTACCATAGCTGTCACTTTTTAACATTTTAATTTTTTTTTATATTGTAGAGTTGGTAACACTGCTAAGATTTATACGAACAGAATCCCTTTCCCCGTTATTCAGCTACTTGGCACCAGTCTCCTCATAAAAGATTTCATATATTTGTACAAGAAATAGTTAAAAACACAGACACAGTCTTCACAGGTAATGAAATTTTTTTTTCATTTTGTAATTTTAAACACTATGGATTTAGACAGCAGCTGTGATTATCTGTTAGTTTAAATCACCAGAAATCATTTTGACACAACACAGAAACATTTATAAAAAAAACCCAAAACAACAACAGCTGTCTAGCTGTTCTTTGTAGCTGATAGGTGCACTCCTTTGATTGTTCCATAGCTAGAGTAGAGCTTCCAAAATTAAACTTTGAATTTCCCAATCAACTTTCTCGCCTTTTTTAGACCTACTTAAATCCTTCCAATGGAGCCTTTAATAGTTCATTAATTAAGTTTGTGGCATCCAATTCTTCTTCGCTATTACTCCGATGTGGCTTGGACCTGCTTCTCAAATTCAAAGGTACCGCAAGAATTGACTCAACACAGTGAGTGATCAAAAATTCAAAGGACAGCTGAGTTAATAGATTAGCATTGCACACACGAGCAAATATATATGACAATTCTAAGCTCAGTTTCCTTTTTAAACAATGCCGGTTGACCTTTGAAAGCATTTCCTATCTCACTGGTAATTGCTCTACGTATTACTCTGCCAGCCCACCGGGGAGAAAACCAAAGAAATGCACCCTCTGCTTACAGTTCGAGCACAAGGGACTCTGGGAATGTTAACAACTGAGGCTATATGGCGTCAATTTGCTTAATATATCTGAGCATTACTCCGTAGTGCATTGTGGGGTACACTGGAAGAGTAAGTCATACCCAGAATTCCTCTGTGGGAAAAATGGCTCTATTAACCTTGAGCTAGTTAAGAGTCTTTTATCTCTGAGAGTGAAGAAGAGAGAACGAGAGAGCAAGAGAAAGAGATAGGGGAGAAGTGTGGAGGGTGAGGGAGAAAGGAAGGGGTAAGAGAGGTTTGAGAATACACAACAGCAAAGCAACAGCAGAAATGAAAAGGTATACAGACAGTGGAAGCAGCATAAGGTGACATTACAGAGGAAGGCCACCACACAAAAACCACTAACCCCCAAGAATCACTGGTTCACTAGGACTGCAGGAATGGGACTTTACCACTCCAGACTAGAGATAAAGCACAGAGAAGACAAAGGACAAAACAACTACATTAGCTTAGTATATACTGCATATAGTAACACACATTGAAACTGCAATGGGACTGACAGCCAAGGACACTTACACATTGTACACATTACAGTTCTCACATCTGTTATTAGATGCCTTAACAAACAGCTGCCAAAGATGGAGTGGAAGAAGAATTTATATTTGACAGTCATTTGGAGTGTTTGACACTACACTGTGATTTCTGGCAACAAAGACAAAATAGGAGATTTCTTTCCTTCTACTTAATGTGCAGTTTTCAGTTGTAGTTATCTATTTCAAGCTTATTAACCCATTCTTTAGTTTTAGAACATATTGGTTTCAATACTAGAAATAAGGAAAAAAACAACAAAAAATACCCAAATCACAGAACAAAAATAAATTTACAACCTTCCCTCTATAATATTAAATGAAAACCAAACCAAAACATGTTAAATAGTTCTTCTGGTTGGATTTTTTTTCCTTTTTACTCTGAAGTGTTATTTGATGTTGTAAAATTAGCCTCAGTTACACTGAGAAAAAAAATAAAGCAAAACAATATGCACCTAAGAAACTGCTCCTCGCGTCAATTAAATTGAGTTTTTCGTTTTTAAGCACTTTTTGAAAAAGGCTTCCTGACCCATTTAAATTTGATGTGAGGCTATGTTTGTTAGTTTGGAGGTAAAAAATTTTAAGTCCTGCAGCAAATGTTAATGAGGGCTTTTGTCTTAACTAACCAAGGAGACTGCAGCACCCGACTATAAACCAGTACAGAACACATTCTTTCCAAAAAACCCAGCCCACAAGCTGCATATTGTATGAAGACATTGCAGATTAATAAATGATAGCACCATGGTTTTAGAAATTAAGTTAAAGTTTCAGTAATTGACATTTAGTCCAACTTTTTAACATTCTAGTCACAGGCCAGAAATTAACTTTTTAAGAACCCAAATTATTTTATGTGCAAGTAAGAAAATCTTAACCATAAAAAGAGAATTAAACTCTGCATAAAATTCTAAAATACTATCCCCTATTTAAAAGGAATTAGGAACAAAAACCCCCTTTCATTTGACTTAGTCAAACAGGGCACATTGTTTATGCTTGTCTCTTTTAATCTTGATCATATCAAGATCATTTTGAAGTAAAACCAATGGTTGTCACTTTAAAATCTCTTTACCACAACACTGAGTATTCTATGGCAGAGGCATACACATATTAAAGGCATCTTAATAAAGATGCAAAGGAAAAACACACATCTTAGAAGAAGACAAAATGGCAGGCAACTGGTACTTCGACTCTCTGAAGGCAAAAATAAAAAAATATCTTTACATTAAAGAATAAGTCAAGTTAAAGAGAAAGGGAAGGAAATGGGGACCATCATATTGAGAGAATAAGCTGACCTGCTCAAATTCAAAGTGCTAGAATTAAAGGTCTAAATTAAAACATAGTCTATGCCTCAGAGTATAACACTGAACACAGTATGTGGTCATATTTCAATCCTCTTTCCGTTCCAGAGTCTGTGTAGTGTGAATGCCATTGCTGTACACAGGAAATGGAAGAGTGGAAAAAAGTCCTTCGGCAGTTGTGAACACATTCCCTGCAGGCATTTGGGTCAGACTGGCCCCGCTCACAGCACTTCCAAACGGTCCCGACATATTGAGTCGGTGAACGTGGTGGTAGAGCATTTCCATCGGTGTTTTAGGATCCAGCCCAAAGCTGGGGCTGTTAACATCAACAAAGTTAACAGCATGGGTGTTGGGGAGGAGGTTGCCCTGCATGGCTAAAGTAACTTCAGCTGGAGCATACCGAATAGTGCCAGTGGTGTAGACCCTCTGAGCAGCAGTGCTGGTCGCAGCAAGGGTTCCAGTTACCCTGTGAACCAAAGGAAGCACCACATTGCCTGCTTGTAACCTCTGAAGGGCTTCCAGATCCCCAGTGTACAACAAAGAGTTGGAAGCTGTGGGACCTCCTGGATGTTTGTCCCGTGGAGATGCTGAAAGTGGGGGTGACAAAGGGTCAGAGGACACAGGAGCCAAGGCCGAGTTGGATGAGGTGCTGAACTGAGTTTTACGGCTGGCAGTATTTTCAGTCCCTGGCGGGGTGAGAACGGAGTCTGGAATGGAGACATGTAAACTACTGCTGGCTTGGGGGGAAGGGAAGTGCTCGGAGCTGGGGGGCTTGGTCATACTGTAGGGTGATTCATTCCTTGAGATTTCCCTGTTAGGTGGGTAATTCCAAATACTGCTATCGTTATCAAAATTGATAGGTTCTGAGATTTCTGTTTTAATTTTGAGCACTGAGGCACTGTTTGGTGACGAGAGCAGCTGGGGCTGGTCCACCAAAGCTGGGTCAAGTCCATTTGGACTTGAGGTGCTTGACAGCCTTCTCCGGGTCATGCTGCCTCCCTTTTGCTTTTTTCTCCTTTTCTTCCTCTTTTGATGTTTGCTGGAAGACTGGGCATTTACTTCCCCTGCACTGTCTGAGTCCTTGGCACTGTCCGAGGTCAGTGACTCACAGTTCTGCAACCGCAAGTCTGACTCACTCTCAACATAGCGCTCCACCTTGATCTGCATAGAGCCAAGAGTGCCAAAACTGTCCTCAGGGGCCTTTTGATTTTCGAAGTCAGAGTTTTCAAAGCTGTCATCACTGTCCCTGCTGTCCTGGTTGCTGGAGCTGTTCCCATCATCATTACAGTTCATTTCATTATCTGACTGATTTCCTGACTTTTTCCTGTCGGATTCAGGGTCTTCACTGTTTTCTGACTGGTTTCCTTTCTCATCTGACTTTGAGTTCTCATTGTCCTCTGAAGCAAAAGAAAAGTGAAACAAACCATTAGCAACAGGAATAGAATATTATAACACAAGTCCAGACTTCTACCTACCCATGAGAGATGATTGCTGTTTTGTTGTGGGTTTTTTTTTTTTGTTTCTTTTTGGCAAAAGTCATGATCTCTTGCAGAGCCACAGTTTTTTGCAATGTTGTGTTGGGAGAGTTCTGATCACCATGAATCTCTCTGACTCAGGACTGTTAATGCGCCAAAAGCCTATGCTGTATGTCCTATACCTTGACTGAAGGGGGCCTTTTCATCTGTTTGCGGGACAGGAATCATTTTGACAACTGTGAGCAAAATGGCATTGTAGCTGTGTCACCCAAAGAGGAGACAGTGAACAATCCCATTCCATTATGATTGTTATGTTCTGGTGATTGCTCTTCTACATCCATGTTCTCCTACTGTGGGCAGGCATCCAGGTGTAGCACTATTCACTAATGAAGATTCTAGCCCTCTCATCTTGTTTTCCCTTCATTATTGACACTTTTGAAGTGGCATAGTGTCTCTGACTTGAGCAGAATTACTGCTGATTTCCTCACATGTGAGAGAAGCAGGTCATGTGTGTATAAATCCGAATGAATAAACCAGTTAAACCAATTCAGTTACCTTGCTAGACTGCCTTCTCATATTCCCCTGAAGGGCATCAAATACATAAAAAACCCCACACAAACCTCCCCCCACACCACAAAAAGAAAAAATCAGGCAGTGATTTAAATTCTTGATTGATCCAAATCTAAGGGCCATTGAAAATAGCCCAGCTACAGCACTGAGAAGCTGTCACTCTTCTTGCCTGAATTCATTTACTTGTGTTTTAGATTTTCACCTCATTCTAATATGGATGAGATAAACACTCTAGCCCACTGGACTCAGACAGCCAAAGCAGTCTTTAAACTGAATACTCTCCATTATCATACTGTGTTTGAAAGGGTCATGAAAGGCTTCAGGAGACCCTGTGTTTTACAGGCCAGCCAGAAATCTTTTGTTGAGAAATAAAAGATGTTTTTTTCACCCATCAGAGCCAAGTACTACCCTTTTCAATATACTTGTTTTAGGGGGAAAGGGGAAGGGCCAGTTTTCCTCTGAAGATTGGTTATTCCTGGAGCCTTGTCAATACCAAACAGTTTCCCAGAAGTGCTGGAGAAGGTTGGCTTGGCAGGGAAGCTGCCTGAGGATTCAGGGCAGTGAACTTCACAAGTCACTTTGTGTGACCTAGTTGAGTTGCCAGCAGCAGAGAGACCCTCCATTTTGAAAAATAAAACCCACAGAAGCAAAGTAACCACCACAGACCCCTACATCTCATCCAGCTTTTTGTTCCACCTAGGGCTCAATTTCGCCTACATTTTGTTTTATGTTTTTTGAAGATGCTTTCTTTTAAGGCCATGGTTTCTAGCTGGTCAACAGTGGGCTTCAGGTGACGTAGTCTAAAGCAGCACAAAATTTGCCTGGGACTTTATCAGAGCTTGAACTGAACTTGTTGGTTTCACGCAGGACCTGCTGTTTCAGGTCCTTCGGCATTTCTATTTAATTCTTCTGTAAGAACAACTCACTGCCTTTGCTGTCTGCCAAGACTCACAGACATCTTCTGATATGTAGACATCTGTGCACGTTTAAAGAATGCTCTCTTGCTCTGTATCAGCCTTAGGAATCATGAATGCCTGTGCACTTCTCACCTGGAGAAACTTACAGTGCATACAGAAAATGCAAACCATTCTCCACATGTGTGCTATCTGGCTATTTAGGAACAGGACAGCATAAAGGAAGCATTGGGAATAGGTGAAGAGATTCCCAACAACGGTGGGCAACAAGCCTGTATGTGTGCCTAATATTGATTTAAACCATCAAACCAAGCTGTCAAAGGAGAACAAACAAAGGCAAAAGGTGAAAGAGAACAGCCACATGATATAACATTAAAGCCTGATCCTCTTCTTGCTTTTGCTTGATTGGTGTCACTGTGATTCATTTTCCCCAGATTTTTTTTTTTTGGGTGTTATTTTAGCCATGAGAGACAAATCAGATCTACATATATTGCATACTACAGCAGAGTAACCTCCTTAGTTCTTGGATCACAGGAAACCACGCTCCTTTCAAAGCCAAATCTGTACCTGTGCCTAGGTAACCACTTTCAAAACTAATGGGGAATGTGTGAACCATCTGTGCACTGGACCATCTGTAGAACTAATTTACACATTGAGTTTGACAAGTACTATTAGCTTTTAAAAAAGAGTCGAAGTCCCAGACTTAAGGAGCTTAGAAACAAGTGCTTGAACCCATACCTGCCAATAAAATGCAATTCTTTAAAGCCAAGAAACCCCTCAACTTTTGCAATCTCCTCTGCCCCCGAGCAAGACTCTTCAAAAACGTATTCATACAGGAAGGCATCATAAAGATTGATAGCAGACACTTATCTTCAGAACATGGAAAGATAAGAACTAGAATTACATTCAACAGTTACAATTCCAGGTCCTCTGTACGAGGCACAATACCTGTTCATGAAGCTTAGCTGGGAAATCAAATATTTAGTTTAGTGCAATGTAGGCAAGGATGCATCCACAGAGCAAAGAGAAATACTGAGGAAATGGAGATACTGTAGAAATGCTGAGGCCATTAAAAGGTTTTGCCAGTGTTTTTCAATTTAACGTTACAAGATTTTTTTTTGGTTAGTTTTTGTTATAATGCAACAATCTTCGAGAAGTAAAAGCAACTGGAAACCTGAGTGTGGCTCACATGGCATAAAAATTTGCGGGCGTGAAGGAAAACCACATGTGTTACCTGAGTTGTCCTTTGAGTCCGATTCAGAGTCAGAGGTCTCTGAGGATTCTGAGGTTTTCTCTGGCAGATGAGGGAGTTGTGCAATATCCATTGGAGTGTCCTTGTACTCTGGGTTACTGAAGAGAAAACAGAAAATACAAGCACAATTGGATGATTTGCAGTTTCATGCTTTTTCCCCTCTTTTCATATCAAAGTTCAAGAACAAAGAACATAAATAGGAAGAACAGCAGAGCAAACAGAGACACATCCATTTTTTTGGCTTCTCAGAGCTTCACAGCAGGGATTTTATGAAGGTTTATTTTCATACTGCTGTCAAATACTTACATTGACCAGGTACTAAAACTCATTTGATTCTAGTGAAGTTTTAGAGCTATCAAAGCATTCTTACTGAAGTGGAGCACCACGGCTTGTGGGATATCTAACAGTGAAGCTACACTGTGTAATCATCCAACAACAAAATATCTCGATTTCGATCCCATTACTGTGCCTGGAAGGACAGAGAGGGTGTTTTAACTTTTCCAATCTGTTTCTCTCCCACCGGCAATGTCTATTAGAGTTATCTCTGTAACAGTGTTCTCTATCAACCTTGCCAGAGCCCTTTCAATAGCTGTTTTTCTGAACGTTCCTGTTTTCCACACTTTAATCAAGCAGACCATACATAAAGTTAGTAAGAAGATGCTCGGTATGGGCTAAAGAAAATTGCCACTGCTTAAAAGAATTTGGTCAAGAAACAGGTAAAAAAGGTTAAATATTTCTTAAACACTGCACACATGCATCCACATCACCAAGAAACCAAAAGCAACCACTCTAACTATATGACAGATGCACATGTGCATGTTAAGATGCATATGTTAGGGATAAAGAACTGTCAACACACCCATTATAATCATATCTTCATCTGCTCATGTGGTGCTCACCTGTGACTTGTTAGCAATGAACATGACTGCAATGTAAAAAAGCTACACTACTAGGAAACTAAAAAAAAAAACCCAACCCAGCCCTATGCTTTTTCTTGGTTTGCACCCTTTAAAATGTATTCCTTTCCCAAATCCATGCAAAGGCAGGGGAACAGACGCAGCCAGACACAAGTGGCACAGGAATGTTGAAAATAAACAAAGTCTTCAATCATTTTTGAATAGGTGAACATTTCTATGCAGTTCAAATTCCAGCCTGGTGATAGAGCAGAAAATCCGCAGTCCTGAGCAGGACAATACAAGGCAGCACTGGGGGTGACTGACACACTATCACAATGACAGTCTGCCCATATTTAGCCTGTTACAGCATACTGTGAAAATTCAGAGTTCACACAGTTCACACTGAAATGCCATTCTTACTATTATCATCTTTATGGTTTTGTCCTGACAAAGTGACTTTATTCTGTTGCATCCCAGGGCAGTCCCCAAATTTGCCCCCTCCCAGCAAAGGATGTTTGAGGGCTTTCACACTGTGAATAACAAGTTGCTAGAACAAGAACAGCATTAATCCTCCCTGTCACTATAATTAGTCTATCCTTTTACAGACAGCTGAATCATACTTTCTAATGCATGGAAATGTATACAGACCAGTACTCCTGCTAAGAGTAGACCTAATTATGCCTTGATCTGTCATTAAAATATTATTTGGACATTTGGATCTTTCACAGATTCCAGTACTAGGAGAAATCTAAATTAAAAATCCAAATTCAGTGGAGGAGTTAATCTTGCTTTAACAGACCAGTGGAGGGAATGCAGCAGAAAAATCAAGTTCTGGGAGAGGGCCTGGGGAAGACCACACTGCTTTGTTGGGTGTTTTGAATTTTTTTTTTTTTAGGTATATTCTGTTGTTAGAAAATAACAATTTTGTGGGATATTTGTGGAATAGGTTCACTGGAAAGCAGCAAAGGGGATAGAAGCAACTCTTCATAATTCTTATGGACCAGTTTTCCAGCTGAATATGAGCACATTTCTGGGCATCTTAAAGCCCTGCTAGGACTGGGGCAGTGAACTTCCAGTATGGAACTTTCAAGAGGCTTAAGCTCTCTTGAAATGCTGCATTTTGTCTCATTCTTGAAAAAAAGAGACCAAAAAGTAGCAGGATGAGGATGTATTAAAAAATGCCCATGATCAATCATAGCAAGACAGAAACGTGCAAGCCCCAATGAACACTCCACTGCTGTAGAATGTTTCCTACAGTATCTCCCAATGCTCTCCTTCCAGGGGTCACTTCCTTCTCTTCCCAAAAAGGGAATTGAAAGTACTTCAACATGCAAGTTTAGGCAGGCAAAGTCTTCAGGGCTTGCTGGACTTGGCATAATAAGTCACAATTCAACCTCTAGACATCACTTTGAACTCTCATGGCATCAAAGGGAATGTAACAAACCATGACAAGCAACTTAAAAGGAGAACAGGCCAGAAACTGACAATTGCATTTCATGACAATCTCAAGGTTTCAAATTTTATTTGTTTGTTTGTTCTGCTCTTGAATGAAACAGAAAACCCGCTGATCTTTTTGAACATTTTCACAAAACAGAATGTATTGAAAGGTGTTTTCAGATGAAAAAGGTCAAGTTTATAATTCACTGTCTCTCAGTGACTGTTGGTCTTCTCCCGAGCTCAGAAAATACTTCAGCCTCGGTAAATTGGAATTTCTCAGGGAAGAGCCTTACATTCAAGATATTACCACTATTTCTGTCTAAAATAGTTCAATAGTTTAAAACAGTTTTAATTTCTACTTCTATTTTTAAATCCTACTTTGCATTTTTTCAGTGTGAATACTGTCTGATGGTTACAGGAGCAATATACTGATCCAAGACTTCTCTCCTGATAAAATTCCCCTCTCTGGAGTGAACTGGAAAATACCTTTCAGAGAAACCTTTTTGTGCAATTCCAGAAGTTTGCTTCCATGCTTTTCCAATAACCAAATAAATAAGTCCCCAACACTTCACACCAGATTTTATAACACAGCTTCTGAAAGTTGGTGTGGATCATTTCTATCTTTGAGCTCAGGTTGAGTATATTTCAGGGCTTGCAGAGGCATGCAATAAAAGGGTGGAGAGTTTATTTGAAGACTAAAGCAGCATAATAATTCAAGAATATTCTAATGTACTGAGACATGACAGCTGTCTCAATAAAGATAACCAAATGGCATTTTTTTTGAGGTGAACCATATTAAAAGTTCTTAGTTTTCTCCAGCAGGCAATTGCTCCCTAAAACTCTCACCAACAGAGATAACCAACAGAGGCAGCAGTTCAAGTGAGATAAGTGACTGGAAGACCTACCTAAGAAGGTAATTGACCCAGATGATGTTCTTCTCACTTGCATTCTTGGCATTGACAGCTATGGTTGCACTAGACTGTATCCAGATATAGCCTCCGTTCTTCTGCATCCAGCGGTAATACTTTGTTACACATTGACCTTTATTCAGCACTGCCAAAAAAGCACAAAACAGAAGCAAGATAGAATGCAGGTTAGAACTACACTAAAAATGATCACTGCAAAACATGCCACAGGTATAAGCAAAAGATCTTTGGCTTCCTTTAGGTTTGATGCAGCATGCCAGTGAGATGACAAACAGGACCTTAAGTTCAGTATAACTAGCTGTATGTTTTACAAGTTTGCAAAGTATAATTTTAATCTGTTTTTGGAAACTCTGGTGAAAGTAGAAAAGTAAAAAGCACTACAAATCTCCTTGGTTCACAGAATACTTATTGCTGTGTGGACATTTTCAATACGCTCAATGTCAAACTGTAAAAAAGAAAAGGCAAAAAAAGAGGCAAATTTATATGTGATTTATTCATAGCTCCTAGGTAGACCTCTTTGAGATTCTGGATATTTGAAAGGTTTGGGAAGATACACTACCCCTGCTGCTTTGATCATTTCTCCTTATCGCAGGCGATATCAACCACTGAACTTATACATCTGTTTCTTTGATCTTGTCAAACAGAATTTACAGTTCTCAGATGAACCAAATCTCTACTGGTCAGTGGGGGGAAAGTCTTGGGAGAATTTACTTTCTACCAGAGCAAAGTAAATCCACCAGCAGACTGAGATAGAGGCCTAAGGGAGGCACGGAATGACTTGGTTAGAGCCAAAGAGTGATAGCTCTCTCCGATATTTGAAATATACTAGGAAACAGAGAAATAACTAAAAGCGATCAGTAATGCTAAACAGCATTATTAAATGCTCACAGCAAGAAGGCTTAAAAATGCAGATGTTTAAAGTAATATTTCAGCCAAAATATTGCTAAGTTGAAACAGAGTTGGTTTGTATCTGATGCTTCAGTGTCAGGAAAAGCGGATGAAATTCAAATCTTCAGTGGAAAAGAGCAGCAGGATTTTACAGAAAACCTAAACTACACAAAATCTGGTATTATTGTTACTGGAGCACTTCTGCGTTTCTCACTAATCCCATGAAGCTGTGTGCACTAGAGGGCAGTGTGCATTCATATACACCACCTGCTTTTGTCATGTCCTTGTCTCCGTCTGCTAAAATGAAAAACCTCTAACTGCTGTAATAAATTTGGCTAAATTAGCTGCTAAATGGTTATCTCAAGTAATATGTATTTGCATTAATCATCTTGCTCTAAACCAGAACAAGCCAGAGTCCTAAAGACGTAGTAAATTCATATTGTCCATTTAATTATGGCTAATAAGTGCTTCATATACAATAGTTTCATGAAGTACTTTTTTTTTTTTTTTTTTTTT
>NDXB01003514.1:0-13699 GCA_002631895.1 Agapornis roseicollis | reverse complement strand
TATAAAAAAATTTCATGAAAATTTTTTTTTTTTTTTTTTTTTTTTTTAGAGGGAAAGAAAAAAGTCACTTTAGAAAAGAATCAGTATTTAAGGCAGTTAAAGTTCCCATCATAAATGTGACAAACGACACTGTGGAGCTTTCAAGTTAACCAAATGTCTATACCCCTAATTACATATATGAATGTGTCTATATCTAAATCCATGTACAACAGACATCTACAGAAAAATATATTTACAAAGGCAGCCATACAAACACAGATACTTTCTTATGTTGGACAGATCTCCCAGTCCCCACTCCAATTTTTCAACTACTGAATAAAAAATGTATGTGAAAAAATTCAGTGTGAAGTGAATGTAAAGCACAAGTTAGGTTCAGCTGTAATAGCAAAAAATTACTTTTGATCTGGATCCTGTTGTTTTTCAGCGACTTCTAGCTAAGTAGGTTTGTTTCTAGCAGAGATCCATAAGTTTCCGTAAATTTTTAGTTCTGTATTCCAAGCTCTAAATACCCTGCTATGATAATTCACTGGCTTCAAGACCTCATTATACAACAGAATAAAGCTAAAATATGAACCACTGACTACCCAGCAACTTTGTGAAGCCAATGTTGTACGCCACTTTAGAAAACAATCTCATAAATTAGCCCAACTTCATCAGTTATGAAAAGTACTGCTGTAAGTTTTGATTGTGATAGACAACTCCATTTCAGTAAAATAGGACATTCAAAATAGTCTGCTTACAGCTGACAGTAAAACTTCTCTGCCTGGAAGTCTGGAATGATACTGTCTCCTTTCTGGAAATGTGGACACCCACAGGTGTGTGTAGGAACTAGTAAAATCTATCTGCACTTTTGTCTACAACTTCTACTGTTGTCTTCTTTATATCAGTTTTTATCTGAGGAGTTTACCATGCTATAAATATATAAATACAAAATATAAATAAATACCATGCTATATAAATAAATAAATACCACGCTATATAAATACCAAAGGATGAATCCTCACAACTGCACACATGCACATTAGAAAGTCAAGGTTCCAGGTGAGTCACTGGCCAGTGACTCAAGAGCACATTGCAATTCTGCATAGTGATGGAGGATGCAGATCCTCCAGCTCTTTCAGTCCATTTCATCCTATAAAAGTCCTTCCTCCTTCAGTACATTTCATATTGGTTGTTGCACCACTGAAAAGTCTGTATCATAAGCTGAACAGAGCATTCATTTCAGAGCTATGGAAAAAAAGGGGAAAATTAAAACCTTGCAAGTTATTTCTGAAGGAAAAGAGGCTTGTTTATCCAAGAAAGAGAATTCAGTGCATCAGAGTTGTATACAAAGCACCTGCACTCAGAGTTCAGGCTCCCAAATTACTGTACATCCAAAGTATATCTGAAATACTGTCTTGAAAATGAGTTTTCCATGAAGTTCACCTACCTGCAAATTCCCACTCTCTATTTGGCCAGCTCAGATATATTACCACATACGCTCGATTTTCCTTCCTGCATCTGTCTAAAGCACGTTTCATAAGGGAGATTTGTGGACCACGCTCTGAAGGAAGTCCCACGATTCAATATAAAAATTCTCTCTGTAAAGAGATTCTCTGGCAGGCCAGCTGTGCTGTGCTGTTAAATCTGGTGCTTAAATCCTTTGAGAGTGCACTAGGCACCCCCAAGCCAGTTCTGAAAGCTCATACTATAGCTTGGGAAGAAATTTCCCAATGTGATAAAAGGGAAGGAGTGAAAAAATGCTGTAATGTTTTCTAATTATTGGTATTTTTTAACTGTTAGCAACACCAACCTGAAACTTACAAATTGGATGAGAATTTTGAGAAAACATGCAACTTAAGAAGGACACTATTAAGTCCCTTAATAAACTTACTGATTTTGAGAAGAGAAGAAATGAAAGTGAAAAATTAGTCCACCCTAAGGGCTGCTTGTGCAGTTGTTCTGGTACTAGCAACAGATCACATATTTCAGCCTAGCATAAACTTCTGAAAAAGTAATGCCATGTAGACCATATCCTGAACTTATTCAGACTGCACTTTGTAAGGCAAATTCCTGACTGAGAATCAGGGTCAGCTCTGCAGTTTTGAACACTGAGAAATGAAAAGAATTTTACATTTTTATTTGTATTACACATGGAGAACCCAGTCTGGTAGACAAAGTGGGATGGGGTAAGATGGGACTTATGGGCAAGATGGGTGGGATGGCTCATGTGACTGAAGTTTCACGGGTTTATGCAGGATTGGGTTATGTAATTGTATGTATAAACTTTTATATAAACACTCTTAATCAAAGGGAATAACTGAGGTTAATGTCTTTAAAATTGTGACCTTTATTTTAGCTGCACAGCTATATTCCCTAAAATAGTTGATGATGAACTTGACTAAAATTTGCTCAAATGTTACCTAGTTGCTTAATTTGAATTCAGTGCTTAACATCAAGAAATACACAGTATGTCATGTTAAGACCTAAAAAAAATCTCACTTTTTTCTTGAAGCATGAATATATTGCTATATACACTGTTCCCAACAGAGGGATTTCAGTTTTCCTTGGTAGCTTTGCACACAGCAATATTCTTGTAGCAGAGGAGTGAAGGAGGGGAGGAAAGAAGAAACAGTCAGTGTTCTTTGCAGGAACCTATTTCTGTTAGAAAATCAAAATAAATCAGTACAAGTTTGTCTTCAGAAATATGGTTACAAAAAGAAAAAGAACATAGTTTCTTCCTGTAAGGCTGTTCTGAGAAATCAAAGCCAAAGCTTCTAAATGGTGAGTTGTGTTTTAAAAGAAGGAAGTAGCTTAATTCAGTTTGAAGAGGAGATGAAGAAATTCTGTATCAAAAGCAGTCTTTTAGTGAAGTCTCTTACAAAAGGACATTTTACTCATGCATATGCATTTAAAAGCTACACTATATTGCGTATTCAGGTAAGTATTGAGTAAATAGGAAATGATGAGATCATCTTACATATTCACACAGCTTCACAAAGAGGCTCTTTATAATTGGTGAAAATATTGAGGTTACATCTGCTGTGCTATTCACCCTTCTCCTTGAAATTCCTTTATCAATGACTGGATGGTATTGATACTGAATTCCTCTTGTGGTAAACTTATAAGGATATTTTTAATTTACTGCATGAGGATGAAAATGCCATACTTAATATCATAGTCGGATACTTAGCTGCAGCCACAAGTACTTTCTCTACATTCACAAAACTGGCAGATGAAACATGAAAAGGAATACTGACTCTTTAATCTCCACTTCTCCACCTAAGGCCCAAGGCAAGCTGACAGGGTAACTTCGTTCTGGAAACAGAGGGGCTTTTCTTTTTTATTTTTTTTTAATTCTGGATTACTTTTTCTTCTGCTTTTGAAAACTGTGGGCTATAGGGGAATGAACCTGGCATAGACTTAAAACAAGAACAAGTTTCTTTATCTGAAAAGTTACAGTCCTTGATGCTTACAGGAAGGTCATTTTCAAAACCCACAGGAAAAATAGCTTCACAGCCAGAAAGAGTGCATTAAGTGCCTTATTTGCTTGCAATGGAGAGAGTTTTTTATTCATAACAGCTCCGAGGAGTGAGCCTTTGATGTTGTAAGGACTTTTCTATAGATTTTGTAATTAGTGAGTTAGATATTTTAAATAGCAGGTATCTACAAATTGGATTTTATCAATGAAAAATATTTAGCAATGTTAAATGATGTTTGTTACTTAAACAGAATTATGAGCTAGATGAGAGGAGACTTGTAGACATTTGGTGAGCAAATGTGTGCTTTCTATATAATTCTCCACAAACACTTCAATTTCAGATCTACTGCATAGGGTAAAGTGAGGATGAGGGTATGTAAGCCAGGACAGCATGCAAATGTGTTCTTTACCCATCAGGACAGAAGTGTGGCCTCTATAGCATATTACTTGGGGAAAAATGCCACCTTTCCATCACAAAAGTCCCCAGTGTCAACATTGCTCTAACTCCCCTCATTGCAGAGATTGCTTACCAGCCCTTTGTGACAACAGAGTTCTCTTAAGAAAAATAGAAAGACAATAGATGTTTAGAAAAGCATTGGTTCTGTGAGGCTTTAGAAAGGTGTATTTTACTCACACCACATGACAGGAGAAAGCCCTGAGTACTGAACTGAGAATGCAGTGTATTGTGTCAATAACACTGACTGAGATATGGCTGCTATCATGATATGAATATTAGACATTAATAATTTTAGACTTCTAAATGTAAATTCATCTTTTCTTATGTCAAGCAGGAAGCAGCAGATCAGATTCATAAAAGAAAACTGTACCTCACTGGTATCCAAACTCCCACCTAACCTCTTCATTCACCTGGGATAATCTTTTAAGCATATACATTCACTCTGAAAATGCCAAGTGTGACAATTAATTCATTGCTCACTTCTTCAATATGGAATATTGTTTAATCTTCCAGTGTAGTGATGTTACATACATAAATACTTGACAAATTAGGCAAAAATAAGTATCAACAACCTTGCAGAAAAAAAAAAAAAAAGCCTTAACCAACCATTTAGAAAAACTGGAAAGCTTAAGAATCTTTAAAAACTCAGCAAGATTTTTCCTGTCTCACCTTGAAGAAAATCAAATTTTAAATGTTATATGAGTCAAAGTGTTAAAAAAATGTGGGTTCATCTTAGGACTGAAGTTTGTATCTCAAGCTCATCACTTGCCAAACACAGTGAGGAAAGTCTTGCATGCTACATGTCTGGCCAGGGAAGAAAAGTAGCTCTAAATAATGAAAAGAGTTTGGAAAAACATTCCTGGATTTTTTTAATTTATCTTAATCCAAGGGCAATGGTACCCTAGCCCTCGAAGATTCCTAGCCTCTGCTAGAGATTCTGCCTTCATTTGATTCCAAATAAAAACATTAAGATGTTTTGTTTAAAATCAACCCTATGTTATCAGTTTACATGATGGCAGTTTATAGCAGCAGTACAAATTTATTGAAATGCAGAAAGAACGTAAGTATTTCTCAGCAATAAGCACTAATCATCATCTCCTACTTGCACAACAGAGATACTCTTCCTCCCCTCTCCTTCTCTGAGTGGTTTTAACAAACCATTTGCCCATGGTCCATCATTTAAAATTTTAATTTTATAATTATGCTTAGCAATAACTATGAACAAGAACATAAAATGTCAGGTAGGATGTTTATTTTAAAACACTATGTAAGTATTGATCAAATTGGGAGAATTATAATGACAGAATTGTAATATATAATTCAGTGTATCACTAGATACAGCCTTCCATGGAAGATTACAGCATGTGTATTACAAAACTTTTCTGTTGTTTCTATAGACAAAAATGATGCAAGTACAGTAAGATTACTTAACAATAAATTGGATTGTAAAATGAACACTAGATTTGTCCATCTAGGATTCTTTAGAATTTCTTCTCTCTTGCTTAACTTTTTCCTCATGATTTGTCTGTCTCTCCATGACTTTTAGAACTTCAATCCTGCCATAAAGTGATTTTCTTCTGCTACCACTGAAATAGTCATTTAGAAACCCAAGCCTGCTTTGAACACCAACTTTAGACAGAACTTCCATTATCATTAATGAACTCTTTCTGTTCAAACTGGAGGGGAAAATGAAATCTCAGATACAAATTTTGCCCTCAGCTACTAAAATGCAATGTCAGAGGAGAAATTTGGCCCTGCTTGCTCAAGTTTCTTCAACTTAAGTTTCTTGCTTGCTCAAGAAACTTAAATCTGTCCTCCATCTCTCTACTAACATTAATGTTCATCATATGACAACCTACGTAAGATTAATGACTTTAGAACATAACCTTTTCCATGCTAAGTGCATCAGCAAACTACACATGACAGTATCTCCCACAAATACAAAAATAGATAGAAGTTTCACAGCAGCAGATTGGCAGCAATATGACTTTTCATTTTGAATTTCATAGGTTAAAGATGGGCTGTTTCGAGGGACAGGATCCCTTTAAACATGCTTTAATTTCTGGGATAAGAGTCCCTGTTTGGGTACTTGGACTGAGTGAAATGAGTGGGCTTCTCAGCCAAATCTCTAGAGAAAAGGGATCCACGGCACAGTGTCATGGTGGCATGGCACAGCTGGACACAGACATTGTGGAAGCATATTGTCCCTTTATACCACATGACTTGCAAAAATAAAAGAAAAAGGAGTGAACTGAAACTTTCCACCTTTCTCCGCAACAAAAAAATCCAACCCAAAACAACCCCCCCTGTAAAATAAAAATAAAAGAACTTTTGAATAAGTGAGCATTTTATGATCTCAGAACCAATACCTAGCAATCTGTGGACACTGGGAACAAACGCTCCACTTGTTTGGCAGGTCATTCCCAAAAGCCCACTGAGTAAAAGTCCCAGACTCACTTTGTAAGTTATCAGACATCAAAACCAACACTGATCTACCACTGGCCACATCACTCACAGATGGCAAAGTCACAAGTGATTTATGCAGGTTCTTTCAAATGACTGCTAATAAGACCTACTGCCCCACTGTCACATATCTGATATATGCTACATATTTTACTGATACTATTTTCATACCCTTCTGGCTTTGAAAACTGTCTGCCTCAGAGACACAAGGTCAGATATCCAGACCTTTGAAAAATAAAAGGAAGAGGAAAAAAAACCACAGGAGGACTAATGTGTTTCTAAAACTTTGTTACAGTTTCTTCATACCTTTATATAATGACATTTTACAATGGATATTTCAAGGTGCACAGTAAGCTACAAACAAAATCCTTGGATTTTCAATGGAGCAACACTTTCTGACTCAGATTCCAAGCTGATGAATAGTTTTGGTCTCATTAATCTTGGAGCAAACCTCAGCAACAAAGGTAAAAAGATACATGACTGAAGTACTCTTCCCCACCATTTTAAACCAGCATATATTTACATTATATAGCAAAAGTCACCACAGAAATAGTGGACAGAGTGAAGGTGAAGCTGCTGGAGGCGCACAGTAAAATCTCTTATTCCTATGGCTTTGCAATTTATCATGTGCTTCTGCAATCTATCATAAGAATAATGTCAAAGTATAAATTCATCTTTGGGGTTGAAAATTTTGAGCACAAAGAGACATTTTTAAAAAATAAAGACAATTATTAAGGGAGTAACTTGGAAACCAGAGGTTCCCAGCAGAAGTCAGAGCTCAGCCTTCACTCTACAGCCCCTTAATGCAGTAGCTGTACCTATAGATCTGGCACTATACACATTTTTAATGTAAAAGTAGGAGATGAGTTTAAGTGTAAATTTCAACTGACTGACAATAGAAAGCCCACAAACTGACATGGGAATGTCCTAATCAGTATTGCATTAAATTTTACTTGAAGATGAAACAGTGTCAGAAACTAAGTTAAAGGGTTATTAATGGAAAGTATACCTGAAACATCTTGCAAAATAACTGTATATTGCTAAGATACAGAAGGCAATACTTTGCAGTTAGGTTGAGCAACTAACGATTTAAGTGGCTTAAAGGTTTAACTTTGTAATGTTTTCTGGTTTGTGTACTACCCAAAAGATCTGATGCTTCTGGTAAACTCTCTTACATCCTTTTTGTACAGAAAGCATTTTCCAATAGCACACTATCTGTATGTAAAAAAAGCCACAAAATATTATGAAAAGTAGAAAATTACCGGGATTTAAAATTATATCTGAATACTTATATGGGTAACTAGAATACCAAACAATACAATAGTAATAACTATCCTCCACAAACAGAAATGTAAGTATTTATATAAATTTTCACTTTTCAATGAATTAACCAACCATGACTTAACAGTGTATTATGGAGAAAACAAGAGTGCAAGGTGTACATACATGTAGTTGGTCGAAGGAGGTGATCTTGCCCCTCTGCTCTTGTGAGACCTCACCTGGAATATTGTGTGCAGTTCCGGTGTCCTCAACATAAAAAGGACATGGAGCTGTTGGAACAAATCCAGAGGAGGGCCACGGAGATGATCAGGGGACTGGAGCACCTCCCATATAAAGACAGGCTGAGAAAGCTGGGACTGTTTAGCCTGGAGAAGACTGCGTGGAGACCTCATAGCAGCCTTCCAGTACCTAAAGGGAGCCTATAGGGATGCTGGGGAGGGGCTCATCATTAGGGACTGTAGCAATAGGACAAGGGGTAACGGGTTCAAACTTAAACAGGAGAGGTTTAGATTGGACCTAAGGAAGAAATTCTTTCCTGTTAGGGTGGTGGGGCACTGGAATGGGTTGGCCAGGGAAGTTGTGAGTGCTCCATCCCTGGAAGTGTTCAAGGCCAGATTGGATGAAGCCTTGGGTGGCACGGTTTAGTGTGAGGTGTCCCTGCTTATGGCAGGGGGGTTGGAACTAGATGATCTTAAGGTCCATTCCAACCCTAACTATTCTATGATTCTATGATTCCATGTTGCAAAGTGTTTTCCCCATTCTTGTAAAGTAACTGGGTTTGTTCAGAGAGCAGACAAAGAAATTCAGCTAGACACACCAATGTCTCTCCTAACCCAAAGAAGCATTTGCAGGAGCAAACACAATGTCTGCAGAATTTCAGAGCACGGCTAAAGGACACGGAACATGCACACCCTTTGTTAGGTGTATGCTTTTTAAGATTCATTAGGACTGAAAAATAAGCACTAGTCATGGGCTAAAGCCAAAGTCCATGCTCCCTTTTCAACTTGTATGAATAAAAAAATATTTTCCTCATAGGCCCCTGTTTTGTCTAGTTTCTCATCTCCTGTTCCCTAACCTTGCTCTGTCACCATTATCTCCAGTTAAAAGGACATAGGGATTCCAGTCTCCAGTTCAGAAATCTTGGCTGGCCCACCGTATGGACAGAGAGGAAGACTGTGCAGGTGGTCAGATCAACCCTTCTGCAATACCCTGAAACCACGATATACTAGGCTGTCATCAGAATGCCAGGCGGGCTTGGTTTAAGAATTAGCTAAACACCAGACATTCTATCAGCCTAATTTAGAATCAATCTTGCTTTTTAGTGATGATAATAAACTTGTACAAACATGAGATTCATTTGTATATTTTAGCATTTCATTTCAGTCACAGAATGCAAAACCTGACATTGGAATCAGTTTGATTTTTTTGGTGATTGAAGATATTAAGCACTACAAGAGCATTGAAATTTCGATCTGATTAGGATAAAAATTCCTCAGGATCAAAACACTTCTTTTTTTCCCCCTACAGTTTTACTAATTGTGTGCTACTTGACATTGCAGAGTTATTCCACAGCATGATAGCAAAATATGTGAAGTGTATTTTACTGTTGGAAATTATCAACTCATTCTATTTGTTTTTCATGTGTTAGAGGTTATTAAGAGAATAAAAAATTATAACTGATGTGCATAAGTTAAAAGGGTTAGTTCAACTATAGCTGGTAGGCTAAACCACTAAGCAATATTTTGTACAGCAATAGAATATTTCTACTGAACATACATAAAAGAAATCATGAATATATAACTGATTTGAAAGCAGACTGAGGGGGTAATATCCCTTGAAAAATAGGGGAGCTGTGAAAAAGGTGAACATAGAATAGTTTATTTTCAGAAAGACTGGATTATTCTAACCACTGGCAACCAGATAAAGCAGATCAGAGGGAGTGCTACGAAATGTACTCATCAGAGACCATTGCTTTATGGGAAATGAACTGTCCTGGCTCACTCTTCCTGAGGAAATGTATTTCTTATAGCTGCAAATCAAATCCTGAAGAAACTGGATGATGTTTTCTAAGCAATAGCTGAGGACAAGAAGTACCTTTTTTTGCTAGTGTCAGGTTTCTGAATTTAGACCTCATTTAGGATTCCAAAATGAAAAAACATGTATTATATACCAATAGATACTTGTGACAGTATTCTTGCAAGCAATATATTAATGTTCAAATGGTGGCACATTCTCCTATATTTGTCCAAATATATATTCATAGTTGCCTTCAGATGTCATAAAATCATAGAGTCATAGAATAGTTAGGGTTGGAAAGGACCTTAAGATCATCTAGTTCCAACCCCCCTGCCATAAGCAGGGACACCCCACACTAAACCATGCCACCCAAGGTTTCTTCCAACTTGGCCTTGAGCACTGCCAGGGATGGAGCACTCACATGTCTCGACTTTATTGCTCCTCACCGCTTTCTTAATGACCTTCATTGAACAGTAACACTAAATACTTGATGTTCAACAAAAAATCATTAATTTTTTTCAATTAAGTGGAAGACGTATACTCCTAGAGCATATGACACCCACACATTCTTAGCAAGAAATGTACTTCACAAATCAAAAAGGGATGTTACAGACCTTTGTATGTTAACAGGGTCAACCAAAGGGAAGCACACAAGCACAGCACTGTAATCCAGAGAGCAATGTCAGCTACCCTTGCTCAGCTCTACAAATGGTGCTAAGACCTGATACAACAGTAATTTTATTAATCTGCTTGATTTCTGATATTGATTTGACATAAAATGTATCTTTCTAGTGATATTTTAATACAAAATATCAGGGATATTTTCTTGTCATTGGAACAAGGGCAGTTTTATCCATGGCTTTGTGAAAATTTATGAACTACCATATTCTTGATACGCAGTTCAGTTCCACAGTGTTTCTACGCAGAGGTAAGTAAAAGGAGAGGGTTGATCACCCTCCTTATTCTTACAAGTGGTAAAGTAGAACTGGGGGCATGAGGGGTGTTAGTTCTAGATGTGTAACTATGAAACGTAAAACATGCAACATCAATTCTTTCATGCCACATATCCTAATGAAAAGCTAGGGTTAGGGACTGTCTCTGAGCCAGGGTACAGCTAGACCTGCAGTTCTTGAGGGCTTGGATTCAAACACAAGTTGTTGACGCTTAGGCAGTTGCTGTGTGTCAGCTGAGCCAACAGCTAAGACATGATGCTGGACAGTATACAAGCTGTTAAGCTAGAGAACATTTTAACTATAATCTCCAAAGAGAGAGAGAGAGAGAGACTTGATTTATGATAAGTTCTATCTGTCAGGATTCTGCCAGTGATTTGTTCAAAAAACACAGTGAAGACAAATAAATGAGAAGTTTTCCAAACTGGTGAGACCATGAAGCATTTTAAAATGGGAAACAGATTCACAAGGTAGAATTGTAACACCAAACACCTGGCTGAGAGATTTCTGAAAAAGCATGACCACTGAAGGCTTGAATGAAACAGGATAGAAACAATATCCCTAACCTTTTTATTTCTGCTTGAAAAAAACTGATGCTTCAATAACTCGGGGGATCACCACCATGTATTACTGTGTTGGAATAAATGCAGGCATATGTAGAGTTAGAGCATGAACACAATTTTATTAATCCCCATGGGGATCAAGCTATAACTAACAAAAAATCTCTAAGTTGAAGTCTTGACTGCACTGAACCCATTAGGAGTTATTGCTATTTTCTTCACTGGGGTCAGAATTCTAGTCCATACAAATTTGCTTTTTTAGGGCATAATCCCCACGCTCACTGAAGCCAATGGAAACTTTTCAATTGACTGTAACTGACCTTTCATTAAGGCAGTAATTCCCTTATGAAAGACTGTTGTCACTGCTATAATTCTGCAGACATTCTTCACCATTATACTTGTTATGGTCACATTGCTGAAACTGCTTTTGTCTTCTTTTGTCTGAGACAGATAGTGTTTAACAAGCCCTGTTTTGCAAAGTTTCTAATGAGCTGCTGTGATTTAAAACTATTAACAGCCCTTGTGATGTTTTACATGTGATTTTGTGAAACATTTTCTTTTTTGCTTGTTTTCCTCTTTGATGTCTTTGGATAACCTGCTGAGAAGGCAGGATGTACTGATGTTACCTGTTCAGTTTTTACTGATAAGTTGTCAGTGAATAGGCAGAGTGGCAGTTCATTTGTGCTTCTTTTTACCCTTAGACCTACCATTGTAATAATTTGGGATTCTTTTTGTTGTAAGCTTTAAAAATTATTTTCTGTCCTGTAAAAATCCATCAAGATTTTTAGCTGCATTCTGCAGCCCCCCCTCCATCATACACAAGCTTTTCAGTTTGCTGCTTTCTCAGGTTCTGCTTCTGCTTTTCATGAGTTCTTTCTAACCATTACTTTAGCTTGAAGCTCCTCTTCAAAATATTGCATGATATTGCTGGTACAGGAACTGACTCACTGGGTTGTGGAGAAGGACCTGGGGGTTCTGGTGGACAGTATGCTAAGCATGAATCAGCAGTGTGCTCTACTGGCTGTACTAAAAAGTGTACAGAAAGTCAGTATTTTCCCTCACTTATCACTTTTTAGATTGAATTGGGAATCTAATTTTAGGCTCCCAGCAAAGGAAATATATTGATAAACTTCAGTAAGTTTAGCAGAGTTCTGTCAAAGATGGTCAGGGGCTGGAGTACTTCACCAGTGAGAAAAGGCTGTGGGACCAGGCTTGTTCAGCCTGAAGAAGAGGTGGCTTCATGAGGACCTAACAGCAGTCCTGTGAGGAGGTTACTGCAAAGATGGAGCCATGAGCTGCATAATCAAACCAGGGAAACTCACAGGATAAAAGAAAAAAGAAATCACTGTGAAGATAGATAGGTAAGCCCTTTTAAGGATAATTGGAGCAGGCTTCTCAGACAAGTTGTGGAAAGTCTGACTTTAGAGGTTTTAAAGACCATGCTAAAATATTTGCTTTGAATCAGTGTTGATCCTGTTTTGAGCATGAGGTGGGACTAGACAATGTCACAGAGTCCCTTCCAACCTGAATGGTTCAGTGAATATCCTAGAAGTCAAAGGAACAACTAAACATACAAGATGTAACCAGCCTCAACTACTGAAAAAAAATTAGCCTAGCAAGAATAATTATTCCATAGACACACGGCCAAGTTTGGAACAGCACTGTGCTAGATGTTGATAAGGGGAGAAAGTCCCTGTGTTTATAAACCTTGCAATCCAATCAGCTAAACTGGACGTACAGTGAGAGAAGGAACACAGGAAGGTGAAGTAATTTTCTAGAAGTTATTCCTGCCTCCAGGGTCTCCTGATTCCTAGTCTGATGCTTATACACTGGACCACACTGCACTCACACTGTCTGCATAGGTTTCTCAGTTTTCTAAAGATGAATGTTTCATAAAGCATATTCTATTTCAGAGAGAAGTGGTCATTCAGAAGATTAAGGTCTTTTTCAAATGGGATGTTCATCTCTGCCAGGTGGTATGTTAAGTCTGAGTCATAAATATCTTTTATTTCCTTGGTCAGATAGTGCAGTGCAAGTGCAACTTGTCATTTTTGACTTCCAGTTTCAGAGGCACCAAGCAACTTTTTGAATTTGCTCCTTCATTTGTGAGCAACTGACATATTCTCCTGAATAGTAAATGCTCAAAATGCAAATAATGCAAAATTACTTTGTTTATCATTTTGGTAACTGATTTCATTTTTTTCCACAGAAGTATATCTAGCCTGACCTTCTTATGCCAAACACAGCTCACCTTCTAGAAACTTCAGGGACCATTTGGAAGCTTTACAGAGCTTTATACTATTGTTGGCTGCCATATATTATCATAGAAGCTGTCCCTGTTCTGCTTTCCAGTTGCAGTTATCCTCCTATTGTCCCTTGCAGATCATGCAAGGTACTTTTGGATTTAAGACATATGCTGTTGTAGTTTGAACCCAGCCAGGCAGCACGTTCACCCACTCAACCCTTCCTTCCTGCCGCCCCCCCCCCCCCCCCCCCCCCCCCCCCCCCCCCC
>NDXB01003513.1:0-15713 GCA_002631895.1 Agapornis roseicollis | reverse complement strand
AAGCAGGTTCCTGAAGAGGCCAAAGCCTGCTCTCTTGAAGCCCAGGGCAGTGAGTTTGCTGCATGCTCTTCTCACTTTCCTGAGGATGTCAAATTCAATGATCTTGTGATCGCTGCATCCAAGGCTGCCCTGGAATGTCACATTTCTAATGAGCCCTTCCCTATTGTTGAGCACNCAGTGAGTTTGCTGCATGCTCTTCTCACTTTCCTGAGGATGTCAAATTCAATGATCTTGTGATCGCTGCATCCAAGGCTGCCCTGGAATGTCACATTTCTAATGAGCCCTTCCCTATTGTTGAGCACGAGGTCAAGCAGGGCACCTCTCCTTGTTGGCTCCTCTGTTACTTGCAGAAGGAAGTTGTCTTCCGCACAATCAAGGAAGCTCCTGTATTGCTTGTGCTGGGCCATACTGTCCCTCCAACAGGCATCAGGGTGGTTGAAGTCCCCCACAAGAACAAAGGCTGTTCCTCTTATTCTGTAGAGTGCTTCATCCACAGAGTACTCTTGATCAGGTGGTCTGTAACAGATCCCCACAGTTATGTCTCCCATCACTGTCTTTCCTTTAACCCTGACCCACAAAACCTCTGTTAACTGATCACCTATCCCCAGAAAGAGTTCCATAGTCTCCAGCCTATTCCTAACATAAAGGCCAACTCTGAGCTCCAGAGCCCCTAACCACCTCTCCCAGGGCTCTGTAGTCCTTCTTTATGTCCCCCAGGCTACTACTATCAGTATCTCTAGCACTGACATGTATCACTAGAAGTGGCTAATACTCCATGGGACTTCCTAGAGCAAGCAGCCTCTCTGCAACATCCCTGATCAATGCCCCTGGTAGGCAACATACCTCCCTTGAAATTGGGTCAGGGCAACAGACAGGTGCCTCCATCCCTTTCAAAGCACAGTCCTACACTACTACGACCTGCTGCTTTTTCCTGGTAGCACCAGTAGAGATCTCCTTTACCAGTGCACCAGATGGCTGTTCCTGATGCAAGCATATTTCATCATTAGCCCCCTGCAGGACAGCAAAGCAGTTCTGGGTGGGGACATCAGATTTAGGAGGAAGCCCCTTGCTTTTAACTGTCCTCTTCCTCTGCTTTTTATTGGGTTTTTTTAGAATTGATTGCCAGCTTCCCGGGTTAACAGTCTCCTTTCTCCCTCCTCCCAGAGGGGAAACTTTGAGGCCCCTGCACAGCTCGGGCCTGGAGTAAGCAGCGCTGCTTCCTTTCAGCTTCCCTGACATCTCACAGCCCATTAACTGCATCCCACAGCTCAACAACCTGCTGCAGCAGGACCTCCACCAGGGAGCACCGAGTGCAGCCCTGCCCACTGTGCACCCTCCCCTCACCAGAGCAGTGCAGGCACTCTTTACACCCCAAGCTCTGCACTGCAGCCTCCCTCTCATCAGCTCTGTCTGGGTACTTACTCTGAGCACTGCCGGGGCAGCCAAAGCAGAGCTTCCAGACCTTGCCTTGGTCATATTGGAGAGTGCTCACCATCCCGTTCGCCTGCCCACGTGAACTGCCGTGCAAACTGCCTCTACTCGCTCTGTTTCCCACCCTGTTCACTGCACTCCTGGTCACAGGAAAAATCTGGGAGGGCCCTGGTCCTACTTCCCAACCAAAGCAAAGCCAGTCCTGGATCACATGAGGCTTCCCAGGGCTTCTGCTCAGTTGGGTCTTGGAATCTTCTGCAAGGATGAAGGTAGCACTCTTGATTTGGGCTGGGATACTGCTGGTTACCAGACTCCGAGAGGTTTTCAGCACAGATGCCCAGTGAATCAGTCCAAGCTTTAAAGATGAAAAACATTAGCTGGGAACCAGAGATGGTAGCTCTGTGTGACAAGGGACCTAAATCATAATCCTACCTTTGCCAAATGCTCCCTGCATGGAAGCAAGGGTTGTGACCTTTGGGTGCCTCACACACTCCCTCCAGAACAGATGAATAGTCACTCGGAAGTGACCATTTAAACTTCGCTGCTTCAGTTGTTAATATTTGTAAGTTCTTAGATTTCAAAATGGGAAGTGTCACAGATAAGATGCAAGATATTTCTCCTGTGCTAATTAAAGAAAAATATTGCATCTGAGCATTTTTACCTTCAGAATCCCCTGTTAGGCTGTAGCCAGCATGCATTTCATTTGTGGGTTTATGGGAAAGGTATATTTCAGCACTTTTTCCAAAACTCATTAGTTCAATCAATTTTAATCCATTTTCTATCTTCCCCTAGGGTGAGCAGAGGAAGAAAACATAGATAAAGGAAAGAAATTTAAGCAGTATCTGCACATGACATCTTCCAGCAATGGCACTTCTAGCATCTGATAACCTACTGACAGTCTTTCTGTGGTAAAGACTGTAACAAACTGTTGCTGGGCAGAAGAAAAATGTCAAGTGCCTCATAAAATTCATAGTGTATACCTCAAAATGCTCAAGGATTTATTGCAAATGTGTATTTCTTGTTTGTACTGCTATATTTTGAACTCCCTAGATCTCTCATAAAAAAAAACTACATGGAGTCACATTTATAAGACAAAACCTATAAAATACATGCTTTTATGTATAATTTCTTCAATTAATAATTACATACTCAGTTACCTAAAAGTGTCTATCCAGCCTCAAATGCTCAGCAGTCTGCTTCCAGTTAAGGAAGACTTCTCTTCCCAAAGACATAATAAATACCAAAAAGCTGTTTCATCCTGTATTTTTTTATTTTTCTAAGAAAAATAAAAGGTTTTTATGCTTTGTTCTTCCTAGTGAAGCTGTGCCACTGCTTGTACAGGAAAGAAAAATATTCAATAACTAGGACTTTTAATTCATGCCAGTATTTTGTGGTCCATAGTACATGATGTGCCTCTCAAAGTAGTGAGCAAGTGCAACATGGTGAGTGCTGTATTAAGAATACAGATTAACTGGTAGTCTTTTGAAAAGGAGTTAATAAGAGACCTCTAGTGCCCAACAAGATTGAGGGCTCTAATGCATTTGAAAGAACTAGCACAATGTTACAGCTGAATTTTACGTATTTTGCAACTATTAAAATAATTTAATATAACAAAAAGCTTAGTTCTAATATGCTTTTCTAACATTAAAAATATATTAATAAGAACTATGTCTGTAAGCTGCTCTTAGACAGAAGAACTCAAAAGTCTTTTCTTTCATCATTCAGCTGGCCTACTGTGACTGACCCCACAGTGGAGGAGAGCTCAGAGGATAAGGGGAAAACAAAAACCAAAACAAACGAAAAAACCCACCTCAAAATATAACAATTAGCTGAGGGAATAATGCACCATGAAGAAGGCTACATTTACCTCAACACCAGGGATACAGGAGGACAACCTTGGTTTTAGATAAGACAACGGCACCAGTGAGTCCTTAGACTCCCTGAGACAACACAGGCACTCTTAACAAAGAGCAGTGACTTCCTCAGCCAGCCAGTCCAGAGTGCATACATGGCTTAGCCCAACATAAAGCATAAAAACTGAACAAGTAATAAAGCAAATTTTAAAGAGAGCAATGATTTGAGTTGGCTTCAACCCATATATTCCTTGCTGGTGTCTGGGACACCCAGTGTGGTGACAGTGAGCATACAGAAACTGGTAATGGGGATCAGGTTTGTATTGTGTTTCAACTGTATATTGCAATTATATTGTTCTTCTGTTGTGATTTCTGTAAATGTCTGCATCACTTTTTTAAACTAAAACCATACATTGGTGTTTCTTGGTCTTCACTTAATGAATGTATTGGTCTTCCTTAAATGCTATGTGTAGGTGCTAAAATGTTGCACAGGCTGAAAGAGAGCATGGACAATATGAGTAATTTGATAGTAAATTTGGTAATAAATAAAATTTGATAATAAGTAGATTTGATATAAAACTCTCTTTGTGCAGAATATGTAAAAGAACCTGGGCAGACAGTATTTGACTCTGACATCCATTAGCCAAGTATTTATTCTGCATAAACATTAGCTGTAATTTTTGTGTCTTCATAGTCCATATTGTAGATGAAGTTTTGTGACAACCCAGTGTAGCACATAATGCTCACACATACGGATTTCAAAACAACATGGCAAGTACTATCAGAAGCATCAAGATGTATGAATGAGGAGAGCTGTACAAATTATAGTAAATCTCTGAATAGACATGCTAATTATGAACCTACTTTAAAAAAATAATTAATTTAATGTATTCTCAAGTTCAAACACACAGAAGCCCATAGACCACAGTGCAGCACTTTTTCTCCTTAGGAATACTGAGGATGAAACAGAGTGTTCAGTTACTCCTCAGTAAAACCACCTCAAACCCACCTTAAAACTCCACTCAGGGTTATGTCTTGGCCTTAACCTTAGCAGCATTTGAAACAAATGCAGCATTGTTACCTATGAGAAAGTGGCATCATGTTAAAGTTCCTACACACATATCTACACCAGAAACAGTAAGAACATAAAAGCAGCTGCAGAAGGTCAGACAGAGTCCATATAATATACTGTCTCCAACAGCAACCATAAGCAGATACCAGGGGAGAAGGGTTCACAAATATACATGGCTCTTCTCCTGATACTCTTTCAGTAAATTTCCTCCCACTACTTGGCACGGAAGCACCATTATTTCTGGTGGACAACGCTGAGAGATCAATGTGATCAAGCAAATGCCATTTTATTAGACAAAGTGTTAACCTTATATAGAAATTCTTAGCACAGCTCTATTGATTTGGCAATTGTTGATTGGGCACCTTAAACCTTAACAAGGCTATGATTGGGTAACACCGTCCTGGGAACTCAACCTTCAGAATCTCTCAGCTCCTTTTCTCTTCTGCTTACTTCTGAGATCTTGCAGCTTGTGTTTCTTTACTCCCTCATCCATGGCCTTCAGTTTGTCTCGACTATGTGACCATTCTCATGCAGGCTGCCTTATACCAAGGCCTCTGGATTGCTTACAAAATGTCCATTGTTACACAGCCAGTCCACAACTTGGAGCTAGGAAACCTCCTAATCTAGATTGGTTTGTACACTGGAATTCCATAGAGTTACTTCTTGAAGCACTTGTTATTGCTCTTTCAACCTGTATAACATTTTAGCACCTATACATATAATTTGAGCAAGACCAAGCCATCCATTAAGTGAAGACCCACCTCTTGTTTGTTCAGATCTTGACCCCTGCTAGCTTCATTTGTTGACCCATTGCTTGTCAGAGCTATTCCCACTTTTGATCCTCACAAAAGAGGCTCAGAGATAACCAACTTGTGCTATTCTCTCTCAGTTAGCTTTTAATTGTAGCTTATTTTTTCTGGGCCCCTCAATAATTTACTTTAATTATCAAATGATAAGTTGATTGCCCTTGTCATAGTGGTGCTGAAAGGACAGTTGTGGTGTGGGCCACAGGTGGCATCTTAGTCCTAGCCTAAGCCAGAAAGTAGGGTTAGGGTTAGGGTTAGGGCTGTGATTAGGGTTAGAATTAGGGTGAGCCAAAGATATCCAAGAAGTAGGGTTGGAGTGGAGCTGGAACTGGGAAGGTCAAGTCACAGCAGTGACATTGATTGTTCAAGGACAACCAATACAGGTAAACAGAGACAGCCTTTCTGAAGAAAGGCTGTGCTTTCTGAAGAAACTGCAGGATTCTTCAGTCTCTATTCATTTATACAGTAAAGATTATATACCAGAAATACAGGATCATCTCAGAAGGTCTTGCTTGTTCTGAATTGTGATTCTTCAGCTAAGAAAGGATGGATAGTGAGGTACTGCCAGATCACTTTCCATAGATTATTCCACTTCCTGTTATCATTACTAATCACTGAGTTTTCCATGCATACAAAAGAAGAAAAGGTACAAAGAGAAAGCCAGTGTCCTACACCCTTTTTAGAAACCATAGCGAATTCTGATATTATTACTGTGAGAATGCTGGTTTCATTGATGCCATGGTATAAATCCTGCAAGTTTCTCAGTGCCTTCCAGCAACCACCTGAAGCATAAACAGAAAATGATGGCCAAAATCTACCCCAGTCTGTGAACACCCTTTTTAGCTAGCAATGTTCCTTTCAGCAGGCCAATGTGCTAGGAGTCCAGCTGCTGTTCTGTGAGCAAGACACACAGGTGTTTCTTCAGCATTCAGCATGGCAGCATGAACACATGTTGCTGGTGACAGGTAGAACCTAATCCAAATAGCAGTGTGGTCCAGATCTTGCCAGAAGTAGTTTAACCAGATAGGAAGTTAAAGCCAGAGCAAAATGCTAGATCAAGTCTGTACATGTATTTTCACCACAGGCAAGAGTGGAGTTGCCTGCTTCAGCTTCTAGCCATAGAAGTTTTTGCTAAATAGAGGAGTCAGCAGGAGAGCTGTAGGATAAATATGTAAAACAAATAGTAAAAATTCATGATGAGAGCTATGGAAAGATGTAGGGAGCTGCAGTTTAGTAATTCTGCTGCCTGTAGAGATCAGATTGCTTGAGATTATAACAACGGAAGAACTAGAAGATGATAAGGGGCAATATGACCAGAGAAGGGAAGTTTAAAAACCTGTCAGAGTTCCTCAAACGGGTAGCCAAGCATGGGGCTGTGAGTGAACCATATCTGGTTTTCCAAAATGGGCTTGTGTGACACTACCTGAACAAAGGTCTTTGTAAGAAAGAGGTCATCTTATGGATTAATATCAGGTTAAGAGATAGGAAATAAAAGGCAAGAATAAATTATTAGCCTTCGTCATAAAGGAAGTTACCACGAGTCCCTTTAAAGATGAGAGAAGAGCCACTTCTGTGTTCAACATGTTCATAAATTATCTGGAAAAGAAAGTGAACCATAGGATAAGAATTGCTGATGATAATAATTCAGCACAGTAAAAAGATGAAATAGACAATAAAGAGTTGCAGAAGGAGACTGAGCAGCTGGATTGTGAAATAGATAGATTAAATTTAATGTTGTTAGAGCACCATGATGCATATGGGGAAAAATAACGTTAATTAACCATGCACACTAATGAGTTCTAAACTAGCTGTGTATCACTAAGGAAAAAAACTCCACATTGATATTGAATAGGTTTCAGGAAACAGATCTGTGTTCAGTGGTGGTCAAACAATAAGCACAAGGTTAGAAAAGAGCAGGAGCAGAGAATAAAATAGAAAGCATTCTTTACCAATATATAAATACACATCTTAAAAAAGGCATGCAGTTCTGATCCCAGTATCTGAAAATGGATAGACAAGAGAATTTAGGAGGTAAACAGAGACAAAAGTGTGAACACAAATGGAAGGAGTCAGCTGCATCCCAGCTTTACCAACACATAAATAAATTTACCCAAAATCTGCCCAATCATTATCTGCTTACTCCTGAGATGAATTTGTCAATATTGTTTTCAGGAGATGGAGTTGTAAATACCTTACCTGCCATGATTGCTGTGGGCTGGAAATCACATCCTCCCATTTCCATGTTAGTCTGCAACTTGAATACCAGTAAGTGAAACCATGAACAATGGAATTTCAGATATAAAATAACTTAAAGTCTTTTGCAGCAGCATGTGCAAACAATTGTTTTTCCCTCTTCATGATTCCCCTACTTGTGCTTCTGCATTCATTTTCCTCCATCTTTACACAAAAGGCACATGTTCTTTCAGAAAACCTAGCTAATTTGAATTTTATTTACTGAATGAAAGCGTTTGAAGGCTGTACGCATGGTGTTTGAAACAAGATCAGTAGGCAGCTTCCAAAAAGATGGTGGAAAATTATTATAAAGAAAAAAATGTAGCTGTTTTCAAAGCCCAGAAATTTATCCCTTTTCTTCCACCATCCTGTAGGCTATTTCTGAAACATACTAAGTACTGAAAACAATATAGTAACTCATATAGCAGCACTTTTCAATGTCCCTTAATAAAGGCAACAGCCTCAGAAAAGATCACAAAATACAAACCAGTCAGGAAAGAGTCTTTATTAATATCCAAAAGACGATATTACATTTCAATAGAGAATGTAAATTTTGTTTGCATTTTTTTTTATAAAGATGTAATCTAGCATGAAACTTTGATGTATTGGGTAAGATATTCCACACAGTATATATGGGAGAGTTAAAATATGAGTTCAAAAAGCTACATTGTTTTTCTTAGCTCTTACAAAATATTGCAAGTCTTAAGATGAAAATTTTGGAATAGGTTACGTGGCACACTATCTTACGAGGAGGTATACTTCAAATTAAAGCTTTAATTAGTACAGCATTTAGTAACATTATTAAATTAACCTTTGTGGTTACAATCCTGGAAATCATAATCTTAATGTGGCTGACACATCCCAAATTCTATAAATAAAAAATGGAAAGAACCCAATTTTTTGCACTAATGACCAGGGGAAGATTTAATGCTTTACGTATGAGCTTTAGATAATATTTGTGACAGTTAGTAGAATTTATTACCCAAGTAGTTATTTACATTAGCAGATTCCTGGATAGAATCACTCTCCAGATTTCCTCCCTCCCTTTTCCAGGTTTTTACTATTTTCAGCTGAAGTGATTCAGCTGAACCATTTCTAAATGGTTCCAAAAAGATGTGAACATCAATTATTGACTTTTAAAACTCATTTTCAGATACATGACGGTGACAACCACATTAGCCTCATCTGATTCTAGTTACTCATTTTCCTTCTTCCTGAATCTTTGGAATCAATTGGCTAAAACATGCAGAAGAAGTGGGACATATTTACCTTTTTGGACTCATAGGAATAGTCTATAATTATCCAAGTGACTATGACCTTTTTTCTAAACCAGCCACATTTACTAAGCTTTAATGCATTTCGTGACAGTGCATAATGTAGAGCAGTATGCTGCTGCTGGAGTATAAACTGTGGGTCACATAAAGATGTAGGGCTTCTAAATTAACTGGGGCACGGGCATAAAAATAAAAAGTCAAAGAAGGATCTAGGTGAGGTGCGCTTTAACTACAAGACAATAGCTGGTTTTATGCTGAGAGCACAAAACTGCAGGGGGAATAACATTGTTGACTGAAGGACATCAAATCAGGGTTCAGGGAAGCTTTGTACTAATCCTGTGTTGTAAGGACAGCTTAAAAATTTGGTACTTTGATGAGTTCTGAGATTTGACTTAAATCTCTTTAATTTGGCTTGCTGGTATTTAATCTTTTAACTGTGCATTCTTAATCAAAACTCAAAGCAGATCTTTAATCTTGTATGTATAAAATGGGTGATTAGAGGACCCTGACCTGCCTCTGGTAGACAGCTGTTTGCTTCCCCTTTTCCTTCTCCTCTCACAGTAACGGCTAGTGAGAGTCATTTCAAACCTGTAGGAAGGTCTTAGGAGAAGGGGAAAGTATATAAATAGTCTCTGTCAGAGAAGAATTGGAACTTTTCTTTCTCTTCAGTGAAGAATTAAAATCCATCAGAGCCTCTGCGTGTATTCATTTTAAAACATTGTGAACGTGATGGGAAAATAATTCTGTTTTGGCCATATTCCTCATTGAAGAGGGAGAGCTATATTCAGGTTTTCTTTGCCCTGAGAACACCTGAGACTTCTACAGACTCCAGTGGCTGCACAGGTTTAATAACACACAATATGCAAGACAAGGGTGAGTCAAAGAAATGGTTTGTACCAAGTTAGGAACTGTCTTTACTGATAAAAGATAAAGCTTTGAGGATGATTCTACCCAACATGTCTGGTACTCCTGCACATTCTTTGTGGTAGGGACAGCTTTTTTTAAATGAGAAAAGCATACAGCATCTCCTTTAAGATGGTTAGTTGTTCTTATGTACCAAGAAACTCTTTTTTAGTATTTGAAGGAGAACATAGTGGCATTAAGTCAGGGCACTTCAGATTGCCTCATCTGCAGGGATTGCATGGTGAGGATTTATGAGAGCTAACAGAGGACTTTGAACCAGCACTTTAGCAGACATGCAAGGCATCATATGGTCCAGTAACATCTCCTTTCCTCTTCCTGGATGTTTCTAGCCATCTGGATCACCCATGCAACCTCCAATGTCGAAGTGTTTGAACAGGGAGAGTAAAGACCCTAGGCCCAGCTCCTTTGGGCACTGGCTTTCCAGGCTACTTAGGCTGCTCTTCTCTGTGACCAATCTAGTAACTAATCTCACTTTGCCATAGGAAGATAGCCCTTCTCCAGGGTTTTGTGTCAGACTTGGCACAAGGAGAAGGATCATTGTGGTATAGGTTAATTAGTTCAAAAGCAAATGTATACCAGACATTGTTAATTGCAAGAATCATAGAATCATAGAATAGTTAGGGTTGGAAAGGACCTTAAGACCATCCAGTTCCAAAACCCCTGACATAACCAGGGACACCTCACACTAAACCATACCACCCAAGGCTTCGTCCAACCTGGCCTTGAACACCACCAGGGATGGAGCACTCACAACCTCCCTGGACAACCCATTCCAGTTCCTCACCACCCTCACAGGAAAGAGTTTCTTCTTTATATCCAATCTAAACCTCCCCTGTTTAAGTTTGAACCCATTACCCCTTGTCCTGTCACTACAGTCCCTAATGAAGAGTCCCTCCCCAGCATCCCTATGGGCCACCTTCAGATACTGGAAGGCTGCTATGAGGTCACCATGCAGCCTTCTCTTCTCCAGGCTAAACAGAGAGATCAGGAATAAAAGCAAAGTCACCTTTTTTATTTTTTGTTACTTCATCTATTCCCCGTATGTTGAGTTCCTTGTCTTGCATAGAAATCTCTGTGTCTGAATTGCCTGACAAAACAGTTGTTGATTTTCACTGCACATAGCTGAGCTGATCTCATTTAATGTCACAAAAATATTAATCAGCTGCATTAAGAGAAGAACAATCTTGTTTTCACAACTCCTTTTCAATTCCTTGCACAGTCCAGCATAGTCCTGGAAACAATTTTACATCATTGTTAGTGATGATTAACCTGGTTTATTTGTTCCCAAATTATTCAAATTACTTAATAGAGTCAAAGTTTATGGAAAAGTAATTTCCTGAAGTTCAGTGAGAGTTCTGAACTATTTTCAACTTAGTTTGATGCCAGTGAGCTAGAATTACACTTTTCTTATTCTGGATTGTTTCCTTAAAAAGCACATATGCCTAGGTAGAATAGCAAAATTTATCTGGGTTTTTATTTAGAAGAGACAGGAAAGGTCAAAAGGAAAAGCCATTTTCTATATAGACCAGCAAATAAATACAGGAAAAAAAATAGTGAATAAATAGTACATTTCCAGTATGGCTTCGACATCACGATTTTTATGCAGGGCATTTGTAAGCATAAGTGTAATTCACAGAGAACAAGATAGTAAGATGAGATCTTCCTCCCTCCCTTGAGGAAGGCATCTCAGGATTAAGAAACTTCTTAGAAACAACCCTGATCAACACACATAGGATCTTTCTCCATCACCTTCCCTAGCAAAAGCATATACAGCTCCACTTAATAATCTCCATATATAGTGAGAGGCCTATTAATGTCACCAAAATTGTAAGGGTTTTGTTTCTGGTTTTGGTTGTGGGGGGGTTTGATGGGTTTTACTTTTCTTTCAGGGGCTTCTGTGATCTGTCCCAGCTCTTGTTCTTTGAAAAGAACAAGAAAAACTGGTATGAATAACAAGGAAGATCTTTAAACCTCAAGTTTAATGTTGGAATGGAAAAAAAAATTCAGCAAAGCAGAAGTTGGTCATTCAGCTTTTTGGAAGTTTCAACTGCTATTTGACTGTGTAAGAAATGAAGAAGTGTTCTGTAAATACTCAGAAGTGTTCCCACATGCTTCTTGTGATTTCTGGAAGCATTATCAGTGAACTTAGTAATTCATCATGTGACCAGGCAGTCCCAAATAGGACCAAACAACAGCTGGTATTAAAAATTTTATATTTATTAGCTGTTTGGATGCCATTATTGTGCTGCTTTTTTTCCTTAATTCAGATGAAAATTACAGCTTGTTATGCCAAATTTTTAGTAACTTTTCTCAGCATCATTATTTTCACACAAAATACAATATTTAAAAAAACCCAAAACAGTGGCTGCACATACACAAATAGATGCAAACACATGCAGTTTCTGCAGCAAGGTTACACAAAACATACCAGTCATCTGCAACTTGACAAAGACAAGAAGGTGCCAGTTTTCCAAGAAACCAGCCTAACACCTGTCACCCCCTTCTTCTCTCCTCAGTCAGAGGATTTGGCAGGGGTCTTTCACCTTCAGTTTCTGAAACAAGATGTTTTCTTGAATTCAAGTTCTACTATTACAGACATGTTCAATAGTGGGTGGTTTTTCCTGGCTGTGGCTGTCATCTCCATATTCATATTACCACTGTCTCTGTTGGGAATCTTAGTTTATTAAGAAGGTTTCTTCAAAAAGAGGAGGAAGAGTGAGAAAACATATGTTCTATTCCCTTGTAACTTCAAACTAAGTAATTCTTTGAATTAGGCTTTCAGAGATATTTATAGTTAGATTGAAAGGCTGGACTCATAATTCAAAGAACTACGTGAACTTTCCTTCTCTATATCTGTTCCTTATCTGAAAGCTTACATTTGAATAGATCAAATTATAGTAATATTTTCTTTGTATTTTTGTTATTTCCTCTAGGTATGATGCTGTGCATAGCCAAGAGAGAGGTGGAGGAGAAAATCAAGAACTGAACTATGGGACTGCTTCCCATGGTCTTGCTATGCTCAAATTCATGCAAGTATCTTGCAGATAGGGGTAGTGAGGGTCAAACTTAGAGTTTCAACACAGCTTCTATGCCCAGCTGACAAACTTTAAGCTATACTGGGTACACGAGCACTGTTGGGACACAAGGGCAGCCTCAAGTGCTGAATTAGCCAGTTTATAGGCTTAGTTTGCAACTACATACAATTGGGCTAATATTTACTAGTTCTGCAATACTTGTTAAAATCCATTTGCTAACATTTGAAATGCATACAACTAGTAACATTATCCTGCTATCCAAAATCTCTAACTGGAACAAGACTACTTTTTTAAGTGCTCAATTCAATGTAAATTTGTTTGAAGAATACCAAATATGAGAAAGATCAATATCAAATATCAGAATATGAGAAATATGAAAACAGGAGACTTAATCTGCTGCTCACATCAGGTTTTATTCCAGTGTCTAACACCCTCATAGTATTTGATGCCCACAGTTACTATAATGAATAAAGCTTTAACTAAACAAAATATCTGATTTTTCAAGATTTTCTTTTGGTTTTTCTAACCGTGCCAAAAAGGCTTTGATGAACAATCTCAAGGTGACTAGAATCTCAGCAGGCTCCTTATCCACTTACCTCATCCAACTAACACAGATGTCTATGGGCTGACTGGATGTGCTCACCAATTCCACTCACCCTGATGCTGAAATCGGGTGTACTAAGTTGTCTGACCTGTAGATGTAGCTTTTGATTAAAGCACTGCAGAAGGCACCACCCAGTAGCTACTGAGGCCTGCTTCCAAGCTCTCTATCTGGATAGGCAAGAAGTTTGGTTTCAAAGCTAGCTTAAAAATAGCTTTAAAAATACAACACTAAAACTGTCCATGTCAAATTATACAACACAAGAAGAACCACTTCCTTTTAGCAGTTTGTAGGTTCCCCTAATTTCAACCTTATTTCCTGATTCATTTTTTCTGAATTAAGAATTCCAGTTTCCCCTCACAAACTTGTTTTGATTCTTATGATTTATTTACTGACAACAATATGGTTTCCTGTATATTTTTTATAACAGTATGATAATTCCTAGTTTTGCTTGGTTAGCTAGAGGCTTTATTTTAATACATAAAGGGTGCTTTGTTGTCCAGAGCTTTAAAATATCTTCTTTTAATCTAAAGTTCTCATTTCCCAAATTAATCTGATTCCTGGAATACGAAGTCTTCCTAGAAAAACCACCAGAGAGCCCTTAAACTATACTACCTACATCTACTTTCAAACTGCTGTGAGTGAAGCTGGTGAACTACCAAAGCTTTCCATACCATCATTTAAAGTTACCTTTCCCAGTTTTGCTAGGTTGACAGGTGGTTTTACATTGCAATGTCTAAAGAGTGCTCTGATGTCCAGTGCTATAACAACACTTCTTTTAATCAAGTATATTATACTTCAAGTGTAATAGTAAGTGCCATCAAGTTTGTAAGACATGACATGAGCCTAACAGATATGACATACAGGAGAATCACAACCATGAAATGGTAATGAACACCTATCTTTAGGTAACCAAATCCCTCTGCCAACATCACTGATGGCAGTAGCAAAATTAATCACAATTACAAGTACTTTACCTTGGAGTTTACTAGGCATCTAGTCAGATGGGCATATTTCTGTGCAACAATTAAAGTGCTTATTGCAATTACTGTTCCTGCAGTAAGCCCCATTCTTCTAAGTTTCTTCACCCCTGGAAGAATACAGAATTTGAAAGCATATCCACTGAGCTTTTCAAACTTGTCTTTGTTCATTCAGCATATGTCAACAACTTAGTTTCAATTTGTCTTAATATTCATTTTGCAATTTTGTTACAAAGCCTTGTTATAACCTAGATTTCTGTGCCCTCCTGCCAGATCCACTAAAGTTACAGCCATGTTACACTACATTGCCATGAGACAGTTTAAGCCTCAGAGCAGAACTGAAGAAACTGACTTGATGATTTCCATGATTTCCATCCTTCTCCAGAAGAGAACTGAAATCAACTCATCACATTCAGATGAGAGGTGACAAGAACTCCATGCAATTACAGAGAAGGTGTGGTGTTAACATGCAGAGGGATTTCAAAGTACCCCATGAATTTTGGCCACAGTGATGACTGCAGGCTTCCCTGCTTCACATTATCTGCAACGGAGACAATGGCTAGGGGTGCCGAAGCTGTAGCTCTTGAGCTGCACATGCAATTTTCCCTGCCATAGTAGTTTATTCATTTAGATCCCTCACTGCTCAGTGCTAAGACTAAAGACAGCAGGAAAAATAGAACATAAGACAAAAGAGCATTTACATTGATGACCACCATTTAGTAAAAAATAAGGAAGTACCATACTTAGTCTAACATACACTTTAGGGTTACAGTTATAAAAACCTAAAATTATTAAGCCACAATTTTAAAAACTGTGTGGGAGAAGTCATGTCTAATATTATATCACGTTTTCATGTGTTTAACTTTGTCTCTGAATAGCACAACACAGGTTTTAACGGGGATAAAAATAGCAGAAGTGTATTGGCAAAAGCACAAGACTTAAGTCTTGTGCAATACTTTTCTGATTTATAAAAAAAATACATCATAAATCACATTCCAGTGAACAGTGAGGAGAGTACAGTCCTGGATCCTACTAATTCATAGGTTTGACTGCTAGTGCTACAGGCTGATAGTACTGAAGCACACAGTTTTCTTTATGGCTAGTGGCAAATTGGGAAGAAGAGAAAGGCAAAAAGGACACCACAAACCCAGGAAGTTTGTGTTTCCTTATTTTTTATTGTTTGCACTTTCCCTCAGTAGCTAGCTAACAATAATGAAGGAGGTTTGTGATCTAGCTGACTTCTGTCAATATCACATCAGGATGTTGCAGTGCAGAGAAACATCAAACTTATTCAACAGATTTGCACAGTCTGACTTGAGAACTAAAGGGAAAATTAAACCCACAATTACTTGTGAATCATTTGACTTTTAAAGTAGTTTTGCAAGCATTTGTAAGTGCATCAGCTGGAGCCACTATGTCTCCAGCTGCTGCAACTTATCTCGAAATTGGAGAGACATCAATTTGATAGATGGAACACTCAGTGGATAAAGAACTGGCTGGATGGC